>VWZI01023974.1:4553-22843 GCA_013396835.1 Psilopogon haemacephalus | reverse complement strand
GGGGGGGGGGGGGGTAAGGTAACGGCTAAACCACCACACTCTTGCTGATTAATGGGAAGGAGAAGCATTTGGTGGGATGCTCTCAGCCTAGGAAGTAAAGATGCTTAAACTGCGAAACGTGGATTGGGGTTTTTTTCTGTTTATTATATGTAGGTGCAAAGACTTCACAGGGAAGCTTGAGCAATTTTTGGCAATTAAATTGAGAAAGTCTTTTGACTTAGTAGAATGTGGTAATTTGATGTGGACAGAATATGCACCTGCCAGGGGTGGGTTCAGAAATCTCTCTCTGTAGCTGGATTTTAGCAGTAATTGCCTTTCCCACTTCACCCTCCCTTTGAAAACCTGTAGGTTTTATTAACATAAAAAAAAAAAAGCCTTAGGAAATTTTGTGGGTTGTACTTTACTGAGAATTCTGACATAAGATAGGAATCTCTTCAAGCAGTTAACACCTTCTTATAGGCTGTGGAGAGGCATGAACCAAGGAGGCAACCTCAGAGTGGCTGAATTCCTTACAGTCACTTTTAATCCAAAACCCAAAATGGTAAAACAGATCTAGAGTTAACTAAATGGTTGGGATCCTGTGAACTTCAGTTTAAGGATCCCTGCATTTTAATCAATACGTTAATCTCAGGGAAACCTGTGGGAAAGGAGGGGCAGGGAGGAGGAAGGAAAAGGGAGAGGCCCATTTTTTTCAGTGATGTAGGCTTGTTTTTATACCTGTATTGTTGATTCATCCTTCCCGCATTGGAACAAATATAGCTTGAAAGCCTAAGGCAGACCTTATTCAGGGCAAGCCTGATGCTGACCCTAAAGTTTCATCATTCGTTTTGGTTCATCATTCATTTTGGTTATAAAGGAGAGGGGTCAGGATGAGCTCTCACTGTTTCTTCTTCTTCTACCTAGCAAACAAATTGTGCAAAGGGCAATTACAGTTACCTTCAGCTTTTGTCCTTTAAAAAAAAAACAAGGCAGAAAGTAGAGCAGCTACCCTTTAGCAAAGCTATGTGGTGCAGGAGCCAGGCTGGAGGGCAGGGATGGAATTCAGAGGGATCTAGAGAGGGTGCAGAGGTGGGCACAAGCCAACCTCAGAAGGTTCAAAAAGGCAAGGTGCAAGGTCCTGCAGCTGGGTGGAGGCAATGCCAAGCACAAATCCAGGCTGGGCAGTGGCTGGCTGGAGAGCAGCCCTGAGGAGAGGGACTTGGGGGTGTGGTGGAGAAGGTCAACATGAGGCAGCAGTGTGCACTTGCAGCCCAGAAAGCCGAGCAGAGGGTGGGCTGCAGCAGGAGCAGTGTGGCCAGCAGGGCCAGGGAGGTGATTCTCCCCCTCTGCTGTGCTCTGCTGAGACCCCACCTGGAGTACTGAAAACAGTTCTGGAGCCCCTAGGACAAGAGGGATGTGGAGATGCTGGAGGTTTGCAGAGAAGAGCCACAAGGATGCTCGAGGACTGCAACACCTCTGCTGCGAGCACAGCCTGAAAGTGTTGGGGCTGTTCAGTTCGGAGAAGAGGAGGCTCCCAGGTGACCTTCTTGTGGCCTTTCAGGATCTGAAGTGGCCTACAGAAAAGCTGGGGAGGTACTTTTTAGGCTATGAGGTCGTGAGAGGACTAGGGGGAATGGAGCAAAGCTGAAAGTGGGGAGATTCAGATTGGAGGTGAGGAGGAAGTTGTTGAGCATGAGAGTGGTGAGAGGCTGGAATGGGTTGCCCAGGGAGGTGGTTGGGGCCACATCCCTGGAGGTGTTTGCAGCCAGGCTGCATCCAGCTGCCCTCAAGCTGGCAGAGGCTGTGGGCAGCCTGATGTGGGGTAGGGTGTCCCTGGGCATGGCAGGGGGTTTCAGACTAGATGATCCTTGTGGTCCCTTCCAACCCTGACAGATTCTATGATGCTATGATTCTGTGATTCTATGTCCAGCAGCAGTAGAGAAATACACATCATTGTCCATTTTCTTAGTGAAAGAGAGGACCCAGAGGAAATGTCTTCTGGAGTTTGTGTTGTTGCTGTTGTTGTTGTTGTTGTTGTTTTGAAGCTCCAAAGTACCTCCAACAAGACATGATTTAATCTGCAGTGAGCAGTCAGTGTGGTAATTAGAGAAAAAGACTAAAAGAGAGGAACACTGAGTATACTCCCAGGCTTTTGATGTTGTCTTTGGCAGGTATTATTCTCCCCTTAACATCTCTTAGATCATCCACTTGGCATTAAAAGAAGTCATGTCCATCCACCAGTTACTAATAGAGTCCATGATACGATTATATTTCAGAGATTATTGATTAAAGGCACAGAGGAAACAACAATGGCCTTTAAGCTGAGTCACTTTGCTGCCTTTTCATCTGTCCTTTTATCACCACCAAAAGGCGACAAAGGTGTTGGAGTTAATGAAAAGCTTAAGGTGCATCAGGCAAATTAGCAAGAAAGAGAATTCTGAGAACAATGCCTTTACTGGGGTGCAAAATGCCACGGTGACAAAATGACTTAATTGCTACAGCCAGNGTGCAATAAATATCTCAGTGAAAACAGCCATGTAGATGAGCATTTTTTTCCTCTTTCTAGTCGGAGGTAAAAAGAGAAGCCAAACAACCCACATAAATCTATTGTCAAGCCTCATGGGAAACCCCACAGGTGAATTATGAGTCATACTAAGAATTATTTCTTGCACTACTGTATGCAATCAATCAGCAATTCAGACACAGAAGACTTTTACCCTCTGTCTCTATCAGATAAACCCCATAACCCTTTCAGAGGACTTTAAACCAGATGTAAATTGATGTGAAGCATGAGCAGCTCCTAATACAGTCACATTCAGAGAAGCACTTCCCCTTCTTCAGAAGTTCTCAAGCTTCTTCCACTCAGAATATCAAAGCTTCCAAAACTGAAAATTAAAAAAAAAAAAAAAAAAAAATTTTTCTCTCTCCATCCCNCAGAAGGTTCAAAAAGGCAAGGTGCAAGGTCCTGCAGCTGGGTGGAGGCAATGCCAAGCACAAATCCAGGCTGGGCAGTGGCTGGCTGGAGAGCAGCCCTGAGGAGAGGGACTTGGGGGTGTGGTGGAGAAGGTCAACATGAGGCAGCAGTGTGCACTTGCAGCCCAGAAAGCCGAGCAGAGGGTGGGCTGCAGCAGGAGCAGTGTGGCCAGCAGGGCCAGGGAGGTGATTCTCCCCCTCTGCTGTGCTCTGCTGAGACCCCACCTGGAGTACTGAAAACAGTTCTGGAGCCCCTAGGACAAGAGGGATGTGGAGATGCTGGAGGTTTCCAGAGAAGAGCCACAAGGATGCTCGAGGACTGCAACACCTCTGCTGCGAGCACAGCCTGAAAGTGTTGGGGCTGTTCAGTTCGGAGAAGAGGAGGCTCCCAGGTGACCTTCTTGTGGCCTTTCAGGATCTGAAGTGGCCTACAGAAAAGCTGGGGAGGTACTTTTTAGGCTATGAGGTCGTGAGAGGACTAGGGGGAATGGAGCAAAGCTGAAAGTGGGGAGATTCAGATTGGAGGTGAGGAGGAAGTTGTTGAGCATGAGAGTGGTGAGAGGCTGGAATGGGTTGCCCAGGGAGGTGGTTGGGGCCACATCCCTGGAGGTGTTTGCAGCCAGGCTGCATCCAGCTGCCCTCAAGCTGGCAGAGGCTGTGGGCAGCCTGATGTGGGGTAGGGTGTCCCTGGGCATGGCAGGGGGTTTCAGACTAGATGATCCTTGTGGTCCCTTCCAACCCTGACAGATTCTATGATGCTATGATTCTGTGATTCTATGTCCAGCAGCAGTAGAGAAATACACATCATTGTCCATTTTCTTAGTGAAAGAGAGGACCCAGAGGAAATGTCTTCTGGAGTTTGTGTTGTTGCTGTTGTTGTTGTTGTTGTTGTTTTGAAGCTCCAAAGTACCTCCAACAAGACATGATTTAATCTGCAGTGAGCAGTCAGTGTGGTAATTAGAGAAAAAGACTAAAAGAGAGGAACACTGAGTATACTCCCAGGCTTTTGATGTTGTCTTTGGCAGGTATTATTCTCCCCTTAACATCTCTTAGATCATCCACTTGGCATTAAAAGAAGTCATGTCCATCCACCAGTTACTAATAGAGTCCATGATACGATTATATTTCAGAGATTATTGATTAAAGGCACAGAGGAAACAACAATGGCCTTTAAGCTGAGTCACTTTGCTGCCTTTTCATCTGTCCTTTTATCACCACCAAAAGGCGACAAAGGTGTTGGAGTTAATGAAAAGCTTAAGGTGCATCAGGCAAATTAGCAAGAAAGAGAATTCTGAGAACAATGCCTTTACTGGGGTGCAAAATGCCACGGTGACAAAATGACTTAATTGCTACAGCCAGCTCTAGTTCCTAGTGCCAGCAGCCGTGAAGGAGTTAATACCTGGGTGCTAATCAGACAGAGAATTTCTTTGTGCCATGAAGTCCTTGTAGATAAGCAGTTATATGCCTTGTTTTACAGGTTTCCCATAGCTGGGGCAGGGTCACTTGCTGCACAACATACATCGAGGAAGGTGGATGCACAGAGCAGGGGCAATACTTTCTCATGTCACAGCAAAATAAAACTTTTTTTTTTTTTTTAATAAGCTGGAAATGTGTTTTTAATAGTAGCTCTGTGCAATAAATATCTCAGTGAAAACAGCCATGTAGATGAGCATTTTTTTCCTCTTTCTAGTCGGAGGTAAAAAGAGAAGCCAAACAACCCACATAAATCTATTGTCAAGCCTCATGGGAAACCCCACAGGTGAATTATGAGTCATACTAAGAATTATTTCTTGCACTACTGTATGCAATCAATCAGCAATTCAGACACAGAAGACTTTTACCCTCTGTCTCTATCAGATAAACCCCATAACCCTTTCAGAGGACTTTAAACCAGATGTAAATTGATGTGAAGCATGAGCAGCTCCTAATACAGTCACATTCAGAGAAGCACTTCCCCTTCTTCAGAAGTTCTCAAGCTTCTTCCACTCAGAATATCAAAGCTTCCAAAACTGAAAATTTAAAAAAAAAAAAAAAAAAGTATTCTCTTCCCATGCTCCCAGCTGTGCAGTCTGAGGGTTCCTGGACAGGTGGAAAATCCTGGCAGCAAGATATATGCCCAAGAAAACAGTGTTTTCAGTGAAGTGCTGCTGAGGCAAGGTAGTGATAAGAATATATGTGTGTTCATCTCTCTTGAAGCCACACTGGCTTCCAAATGAAGGAAATATTCTAGAGAGCAAAGAGTGGAGTAAGAGTGGAAATGCTGAAAACATAAGGAAGGCCAAACATTAATTTTTTTTCTGTACCACTTGCTTGCCCCAGAGCCTCCCAGGTACTGAGCCATCCAGATAGTATAGATGTTTTCGTGCAATACTGCAGAATTCCAAAGCTGAGATTCAGTATCTCCTCATCAAGGAGAGTATGTTAGACAACAGCATCTCTCTTTCCTCTTGAAACCCCACCACAATTTTTGTCCTACAGCACAGAGGAAGACCTGCAAAACACTTGTGCTGGCTTAGAGTGGATCCCTCCCCTCAGTAAAGTACAGTCAGAACAACTCAGGATTTTGGAAAGTTGGAGAACAAACGAAGTTGTATTTTTGTACAGTTTAAACCAAATATACTAGTATAAGAAGAAGAAACTACTACAGAAATACAGTAACTTGGAGGAAAATAGGGAAGGGATCAAGCGGCAGTGAAGCAGCAAAGAATAGAAGAATAGACTAGAATAGACTAGAATAGACTAGACTAGACTAGAATAGAATAGAATAGAATAGAATAGAATAGAATAGAATAGAATAGAATAGAATAGAATGGAATAGACTAGAAAGGACTGGACTGGACTAGACTAGACTAGACTAGACTAGACTAGACTAGACTAGACTAGACTAGACTAGAATAGAATAGAATAGAATAGAATAGAATAGAATAGAATAGAATAGAATAAGCCAGGTTGGAAGAGACCTCCAAGATCATCCAGTCCAACCTATCATCCAGCCTTATCCAGTCTTTTCTTGAACACCTACAGGGATGGAGACTCCACCACCTCCCTGGGCAGCTCATTCCAATGCCAATCACTCTCTCTGTGAAGAACTTCTTCCTAATATCCAGCCTATACAACTTGAGACTCTGTCCCCTCGTTCTGTTGCTGGTTGCCTGGGAGAAGAGCCCAACCCTCACCTGGCTACAACTTCCAGTGGCAGGGGGAGATAGCAGCAGGCAGAGCAGAAGCAGCAAGGGGAAGATACAAGTTGTGCTTCCAGACATAAAGCTCCTGATGCTCCAGTGAAATGATATTAACTTATCCATTGTGGCTATTACATGGCCTATCCCTAGAATGTTCACCTCTCCACTCAGAGCTTTCACTTTGAAGTTTCTCTCTTCTAAATTTTCTCCTGTCTGAGCTAGAAATCAGGCTCAAATGGCCACAACACTGTAAAAACAAGTGGTTTCATAAACTACAAAATCCATTGAGTTTGGTCCTTTATAGGCTTAGGTTTATTATCTTAAAGTAAAGCACACAAACGGAAAGTCCTAAACAGAAGGACTAATAAAGCTGCTATCCAGCCTCTGATTCATGGCCTTCAGATCTCTACATTTTGGGTAAATGCCTGTGAAATTTGACAAAGGATCCTGAAGCAGTGATGCAATGTATGCCACATATCCTCCAGAGAAGCTCAGCCAACCTGAGCAGCAATCTCGTGAAGAACCTTCCCCAGCTCACCCCCAAAGGCAATTTCATAGCCCACAAATTCCACAACTGTCTGATTACATTTACATTTTTCCAGCTTGGCAAACAGGTTATTATGGTGGAGGCATTTGAGGACAAATTGAACATGCCAACTGTGTTGTTCCTGGGTTCCCAAAATAAATGTGGGTGTCATACAGACATGCTGCTACATCCTAGCCTAACATCTTCCTCTCAGTGTCGTAAATAAAATGCTGGAATGTTGCTTAGAGCATTAGAAAGGCAAGGGATAGGACAGGATTTACCTGTACCAAGTGCACAAAAAGATCTGCACTCAGCATGCTGTTTATGGTGGTTTGGCAGTCGCCTGCTCCCCCACACTGTGAAATAACCCAGGCTAGGACTCAGTCAGCTGGAAGTTAAGGAATGAAGCTTTATGTTTAGAGCTTTGCACAATATGCAAGCAGATATTTACAATGTATAACAGATATTTACAGATATATACAGTAAAAAAGGTAATACAGCAACACCACATCCCTCCCAGAGATCAAAATCCCTAAGAGGGGTTGCTAACCACCCCTACCACCTCCTGCCTTCCCCAATCTTATCTCACCAGCTGTTAATGCAACAGATAGGTGAAGGTAGATGGGTCAGTAGAATTACTCAGAATCAGCTACAAGAGGCAGAGAGAAAAGGAGCCATGCAAGAGCAGTCACTGCCCCAGAAAGGTCTGAAGCAGTCTGACTTATCCATATTTGGGTTACAACTCTTAGAACAATTTTTTTTTTCTTTCAGAGTAAAGCTCTGAGGGAAGTAGCATTGTCAGTGCTTTCCTCTCTCAGCCTATAATCTAATTTCTCATTCAAATCCTCCAATTAGTTCAAACCAGCACACTGCTGGATGAGTTTATGCTCCCTGAAAAGGTGTCTTTGTTCCAGAGCTTTAAATAGTTTCTTAATAAGATGGAGAGGCTACTAGCTTTCAGCTGAAGTCAGAGCAGGGCTCAGTCACCTACACACAGCTGCTCTATTTGACAATGTTTTGGTCATCCAATTAAAATACCAAAAGGTGGGAAATCCTTGGAAATCCCTTAACTAAGGCTAACCTCCACATCTGCAACTTCTGTGTCAGCAAATATCTTCTGGAGTCAAAGGAATCACTGCTTTACTTCACAGGTTAGTAGGTGGATTATGACATCTGCACTCTCCTATCAAAGGTATCAGGCAGTAAGTCTATTGTCAGCTTGTGGCTCCAGTGTGGGGCACCACTGACAATAGAAATCTTCCAGTTCTTGTATCCTCTTATGAGATCCAAGTTGCTGACTACAACTACCTAAAGGGAGGTTGTAGCCAGGTGGGGTTGGGCTCTTCTCCCAGGCAACCAGCAACAGAATGAGGGGACACAGTCTCAAGTTGTGCCAGGGGAGGTATAGGCTGGATGTTAGGAGGAAGTTCTTGACAGAGAGAGTGATTGGCATTGGAATGGGCTGCCCAGAGAGGTGGTGAAGTCACTGTCCCTGGAGGTGTTCAAGAAAAGCCTGGATGGGGCACTTAGTGCCATGGTCTACGGTTAGGTGATAGGTTGGACTGGATGAGCTTGGAGGTCTTTTCCAACCTGGTTGATTCTATGATTCTAAGTCTCTCACAACAGGATAGTCAAAATAAAACCAATACTTTTAACTGTACCAAATTCTGTGGCAAGACCAGTGGCTTAACCCAGAATTTCTAAGCATGATGCACCTGGGAAGGAATAATAAACTGCAGTAGGACAGGCTGGGAGGTGACTGATGGAGAGCATCCCTGTGGAGAGGGACCTGAGAATGCTGGTGGAGAACATCCATGGCACAGCAATGTGCCCTTGTGACAAAAAAGACCAATGGGATCCTGGGGTGTATTAAGAAGAGTGTGTCCAGCAGATCTAAGGAGGTTCTCCTGCCCCCCTACTCTGCCCTGGTGAGAACCCATCTTGAGAAATGCCTTCAGTTTTGGGCTCCACAGTTGAAGAGAGACAAGGATCTGATAGAGAACGTCCAGTGGAGAGTTATGAGGATGCTGAGTGGACTGGAGCACTGCCTGATGAGGAGAGGCTGAGGGACCTGGGGCTGTTAGTCTGGAGAAGAGAAGACTGAGAGGGGATTGAATCAATGTTTATAAATCTCTGAGGGCTGGGGTTCAGGGGAGGGGGGACAGGCTCTGCTCACTTGATCCCTGGGATAGACCAAGGATGGGAGCTGCAGCACAGGAGGTTGCAGCTCAACACAAGAGTCAACTTATTGACTGTAAGGCTCCCAGAGCACTGGCACAGGCTGCCCAGAGATGTTGTGGAGTCTCCTTCTCTGGAGACTATCCAGGCCTGTCTGGATGTGTTCCTGTGTGACCTGATCTAGATTGTTTGGTCCTGCTGTGGCAGGGGGCTTGGACTCAATGATCTCTTTGCATCCCTTCCAGACCTTGATATCTTGTGAGCCTGGGATCCTGTGAAATTAAGATGGCATTCCTGTTATCAACCTTGGCTGAACTGAGGGAGGTAAATTAGAACTCTAATGTTTCATTTTACCACCAACACCCCAATCTATTCTGAAGGAATATAAATTTATTAATTAATAAATTCAGATCCCCTCTTTTTTTTTTTTTAGGGCATTCCTACTGGGCTGTCCTGTGGTGCTGAATTTCCCTGTAAACATGTTTTTAAATATTCTGTTCCCTCTCCATTACCAACTCTTCCTTACCCTTGGGACCGAAGGATCTTTTCTCTGACATTTTCAAGTATTAAAACAGCTCTAGGGCTAAAGAAAACATTTTTCATGTAATCTTTGAAAAGTTTAGTTGTCAAGGAGACCAAGACCTTAGCGACCAGTAAATGGAGGCCTATTCACTACACCAACATGCTTGTGGAAGAAGGTGCAAGATTTCCAGTATACCTAGAGGCAAACATGCTTAGTGTTTCAAGAGTGCCTTGCTTCCTGACATACTTCTTATTACACAACTAAACGGTGACTCAGATTTCCTTCTCTTTGGATGTTATCATCTAGTGAACACCAGCCTGGCTAAGGGACTTTACTTGGATGATATATTGCCTCAATAAATCACTGGGTTGAGGTAGACTCTAAAAATGTCATTCACAGACTGACACTTTCCAAGGAAGAACAGGTCCAAAAGCACGTTGGATATAATTGCAGAATAAATCATAGAATGGTTTAGGTTGGAAGGGACCTGAAAGCTCAGCCAGTTCCAACCCCCCTGTGCCATAGGCAGGGACACCTCCCACTAGAACAGGTCAGAGAATCATAGAATGGTTTAGGTTGGAAGGGACCTCAAAGCTCAGCCAGTTCCAACCCCCTTGTACCATAGGCAGGGACACCTCCCACTAGATCAGGTCGCTCAAAACCTCATCCAGCCTGGCCTTGAACACCTTGAGGGACGTTGTGGAGCACAGAACGGGATCAAAAATCTTCAAAGATCACATTCTGTGCTTCTGTGCTCCACAATCTCCCTGGGCAACTTGTACCTGTGTCTCACCACCCTCACTGTGAAGAACTTCCTCCTAACATCTCATTTAAATCTCCCCTCTGCCAGTTTAAACCTATTCCTCCTCATCCTGTCTTTACAAGACCTTGTCAATAGTCTCTCCCCAGCCTTCCTGTATGTTACTCAGGCAAAGTACTCCAGACAAAAGAGACACTATCAAACAAAACTCTCTGCGATGCCAACTTCAGTTATCAGAAGAGGTCTTGAGCGACCTGATCTAGTGGGAGGTGCCCCTGCCTATGGCAGGGGGCTGGAACTGGATGATCTTTGAGGTCTCTTCCAACCTAAACCATTCTATGAAGAGCAGAAAGTCACCCAATGCACAGGCCAAGCCACAGGGAAACACATGCTTGGCATTTCCAATTTGTACAATAGTCAAATCTTTTTTGGCAAATTTTGAGTTTGTCCTTAGTCTGCTTGCTAGCACTGGGACCTACAAAAAGGCATGGGAGACAGTGTGATGCTTCTATGAGATAGCCACCAAGCCAAAATACTTGTAAATATTTTGTGAACAATCCCTTGATACATTACTTTGCAGTGAGCAAACACCTAAGGGGAGGTGACCTTCCCTGTGGGTTGCTTCAAAGTAATGTATCCAGGACAAAATGACCCAAACACTGCTTACATGATGCTGTACTCAGATCAGGTAATTTATGCTCACAGAAACACCACTGGAGTCATCAATAACAGCTCTTAAAAGTTCTAAGTTATACTTGCAACACCAGCCACAAAATGGTGTTAGGAAAGGTCGCCATAGTAAAGCAGAGAATCATTTTGCCATGAGAGACGCCTTGCTCTGCCCATATTTTAAGTGTGTTTGCAGTTCTGGTATGTGCATCTTGAGACAAAATAAAATGGTAGACAAACTAGAATTAGGAAAAAAAAAAAAAACCACACAAACACCAAAACACAGAGAAGAGCAAGTAAAGTAATTGAGGGGGTGCTGGTAACTTTATTAAGAGATGAGAAATGGTTGAGCCTCCAGTTTGAAACACTATGACTAAAAGTGAACAAAATCATGAAGGTTAGCAGAGAATTGGCCTTCTCTAGGGCCTATGTTACAAATTATGCAAAATTAATAATCAATATTAATTTCAATATCCAGGCAAAAATAGTTAATAACTATGAAAATTGTTTATTAACATTAAATCTCACCAGATAACTTATTTACAATGTTCAAAATGCACATTTATACACACAGGGATCAGGCAACCTAGAACACTTTAAGAAATAACTAGCAAATGCATACATTAAACTTAGAACTGGAAAGAGGTTCTTGCGTTCAATTATACTGCTTGCCCACCAGGGGACTCGAGAGGCTCCTTTCTGCTGCTGAGGCAGAAGGCACAATAGAATCTAGTTACAGAACTGCTTACGGAGAGGCTTTGAATATTTATGCACAAAACAGTATCAGACAGTACCCAAACACTTGCAGGGAGTTCTGTTGGTGTCTTGAAACTCATTTTAGGCAAAGCAGAGCAGAATGTGGCAGGGCAGAGCAAGCAAAGCATAGCAGGCATGTGGCAGAAGCCTCTTTATTGTTTGCCCGAATGTAATGGCCCCTTTGGCCACAAGGATTCACCCAATCAGAATGGGACTTTGCCAAACCTGAGCACATTAGGTGAAGTCAGGAGCTTGCTTGCCCTTATTTGGGAGGAACAAGTCTGGGCAAGTCTTGGACTCTCAAAGTGGGTGTCTCCAAGCCTTTTGTCTTCTCCCTGTACTCTGCTTCCTCCCCTCCCCGCCCTCCCCCTAGCAGAGGGAAGGGGACTGTGGGATAATGCCTGGGCAAGCCAGGCCCATTCTAGCCTTCCACAACAGCCTGCAGTATTGAACCAGAGAACACATAGTGAAAACAGCAGGAAATAGGCTTAAAACAGGTGGAAAGAAATACATTCTTACATAGGAGATAGTGAACTTATGAAAGCTGCTGTTACAGAAGGCAGATTTTATCACTGGCATGCAAGTTCATGGAGAACAGATTCAGCAGCAGATACAAAAGTGGATCGGACAAGGATGTATCCCCTAAAATCTCTGATCACAGTCACTCAGGACTCAGTGTGGGTAGAGAGGCCAGGTTCATGAGCTGCTCTGCACAACACCTCATGCCACTGCTGGAAACAGAGTCTCGGGCTAGATGGATCACTTTTGTTCCCCTAAATTCAGCCAACCAGAGAAGACACATGGTGCAAGAGAACTGATAGGGAATGTCTGTTAAACCTTGCACTGCCCAGTGGTGGTGACAGGTTACCCAAAGACCATTGATCAGCCAAGGACTCTGATATGAGCTGTGTCAGATGCAGTCTTACTAAATGGTCTAGCCTCCACCCAAACAGCTGTGGCATGCTACATTTTGGTATGGGTTGCAAAGCTGTCAAAAGTAATTTAGTATATACTTTAAGTATTGTAGTGGGAGCTGAGTATTTACTTGATACAATTTAGTGAACCATTATAGTAGTGGTTTAGCAGTTACCTGCCCGCCTCCACATTTATAAACCCTGGCTAAGACTCAGAAAAACACTGGAAGTTAATAAATGAAGCCTTATATTTACAGCAATGCACAATATACAAGCAAATATTTACAAGATATAACAGATATTTAAAGATATATACAGTAAAAAGGTAATACAGACACCACAGCCCTGCCAGAGACCAAAATCCCCAAGAGAGGGTAACCAACCACCCCCTACCACCTTTCCCTCCTTCTCCAGTCTTATCTCACCACCTGTTGATGCTGCAGATAAGCTGAAGTAGATTGGTCAGGGGGATTAGTAATAGGAGAAATGTTAGTAGTTTTACTCTGAATTAGCTACCAAGACAAAGAGAAAAGAGACCATGCAAGAGAAGCAGCCGCAGCCAGAACAGACAGAAGCCATCTGCTATCTGATGGTTTTCAGAACAGTTCTTAAAACCAATTTTTTTTTCTTTCTCAGTAAGAAATAGAGGTAAACATACTGTGTTTACCTCTCTCAGCCAATAGTCTAATTTCTCACTCAAATTCTCCAATTAGCTCAAACCAACACAGTTATGAAGAACCACTTCACTGAACTGAAGAAGTAGCAAAAAAAAAAACCCCACAAAACACCCCCACAAAAAAAAAAAAAAAGAAGAAAAAAAACCCAACCCTCCCCACTGCCCCAAACCAAAAAAACACTCAAAATAACTTTTCTTTGGACATTTTTGGAAGTCTTTTCTCCTTTTTTTTTTTCCTCTATAGCAGTTAGAACATACTCTTTGAAGCCTGAAAATATTTTTTTTTCCCCTTAACACTGATATTTTCCCAGGTGTATTAAGTGGAGATGAAATTACCATAGATAACATTTGTCTACAGCTCAAAATGTAACTTGTGAAGAGCATTATCGCGCTAAAGCATCTCTGTGTATCAGCATTGACTGATGTCAGCACAGCACACAGTGGAAACTCTTCACTATTTGCAACGTGCAGGACTGCAAGGGAACACAAACCAGCATTGCTTCAGGGAGGCTCCTGTAAGAACATTGTCTGGTCTTAGAAGGTTCCGGTTTGGGGTTTTTTTAAAGTCCTGTGCACAAAGACAACAAAGAGAATAAGGAATCTATATGAGAAATAGATGAGAAATTATTAAACACCACCCTACCACGTGCTTTTTGACCTACTGTCCTCTTTTTTTCCTTCCTTTTATTTCTCTCTGCATGCTTAGTGCGTTACTCCAGAAGGCCGAGGGACAGCTGGAATTGAACTTGGAAAAGGGCTCAAAAGAAAATCAAGAAAGGCTTCTACAGGTACATAAACCAGAAAAGAAAGTTTAAAGAAAGCATACACACCCTGATGAGTGTTAAGAGATGAAATATTAATATTTGTATTATTTGTATTAATATTAATAATAGTGTGAAAATATTAATAAATGTGTGAAAAATTAGTTATAAATACAAACTCTCAGCAGAAATTTATTTACAAGGTACCTATGTACAGTTGTGGTTATTTACACAGGGAGCAGGCAATTTAAATGGTTTAAGCAAAACCAGAAATGCAAACATTAATTTAAACTGGAAAGAGGTTCACAGGCTCACAGGATGTCAGGGGTTGGAAAGGACCCAAAGAGATCATCGAGTCCAACCCCCCCTGCCAGAGCAGATCCCCTCTGCCTGTGCCAGAGCAGATTCGTGGCAGTAATGTCACTTGCCCTCCTAGGGAGATTTTATGGCTGCTAAGCAAGGAGGCTAACACAAGAACCTTAAAAAGAGACTTCATGAAAATTATTAACTCACAATCAAGTGTTCCTGGAACCTTTCTGGTCTGCAACATAGTCCAGGTTACATAAGGCAACAGGAGTTTCATCCACGTAGAGAAGCACTGCTGCTCTATGTTAACCAGAGACAGTTTTTGGGCACTCAGGGGTGCTGACCGCCAGCAGGGCTGTCCCAGTGGCCAGGCTGGCCATGGCACAATGGTAGGTGGCTTTTCCTCCTTGGAAAGGTCTCTGGCACACTGCACAGAGGCTTCCAGAATCTCAGGCTTCGCAGTAGCCTCTTTTCCTCAGTGTTTGGTGTCAGCAAGGTCTGGATGCGGAGCAGATGCTTAGACTGGAAGTGGCTTATTCACTCACAAGGCTGCAGCTTTGTGCTGCAGCAGTGCAGCTCACAGGGCACTCTTGACTCTCCTGTGCTTTACCCCTTTGGTACAGCAATGTGGTTTCTTGCCTGCCTGTGCACTTAAATTGCTATGAGTGAAGGGTGCTTGGTGAGGCTGGTTCCAGGTAAACTCAGGCACGGTAAGCTTCTTCCTGGATTGCAGGCAAAGCAAGACCAGGCAAAGCAAGGCAAGGCAAATTGTTTTCAAACTGGCTTTGTATTTATCATTTGCCCAAGAATCTACTTGGTCATTAGGCAATCCCAGCAGCCATCACAATCAGCCAGTAGAATGGCATCAAGCCAGACCTTAACCACATGAGGCAAAGACGTGAGCCTAGCAGAGGTAAAGTGTGGCCAGTGCACATGCCTATTGCTTACCACAGAGGGAGGACATATTGCTTGGGCCCAGACTTCCTGGAATCTGGATCATATGTTCTTCTCCCACACCCTCTGGACCCTGACAAGAAGGAGCAGGGGAGAGGGGGATTGTGTCTGGACAAGCCAGGACCTGTACTGGGTTCATGTTGGGCTCGTTTGGCCCTACCATTACAATGAGCAATAGTGGGGAACTAGTGTCAGCGGATGAGGAAAAGGCTGAGATAATCAACAACTTTTTTGCATTCCCTCTCCTCATGGCTCTCATGCTGATAGCCCACAAGTTGGAGACCAGGGAGATAAAGTCCCTCCCACTGTAAGTGAAGACAAGGTGCATGATCAACCCCATCCCTGGAGTTACATGCAGAGAGGCTTGACAGGGCTCTGAGTGACCTGGTATAGTTGAGGATGAACCTGCTGACTGCATGGGGCTTGGGCTAGATGACCTTCAGACATCCCTTCGAGGAGACCTTATAGCAGCCTACAAGTATCTGAAGGGGCCTACAGGAGGGCTGGGGAGGGACTGTTCACAAGGTCTTGTAATGACAGGATGAGGGGGAATGGGTTCAAACTGGCAGAGGGGAGATTTGAGCGGGGTGTTAGGAAGAAATTCTTCACAGTGAGGGTGGTGAGGCACCGGAACAGGTTGCCCAGGGAGGTTGTGGCTGCTCCCTCCTTGGATGTGTTCAAGGCCGGGTTGGATGAGGTCTTGAGCGACCTGATCTAGTGGGAGGTGTCCCTGCCTATGGCACAGGGGGGTTGGATGATCTTTAAGGTCTCTTCCAAGCTAAACAATTCTATGATTCTATGATCCCGTGATCCCTTCCCACTCAGACCATTCTATGATTCTCAGGAAGTCCAAATGTGTTTTCCAACTTACTGCTCCACTGTTTGGGGATCTAGCTTTAGGCGTTATTAAAAGGCGAAGCAATTGCAGACTGTAGTAAGTTGCTACTCAGTATGAGTACTAACACAGTGCTTTGCCACATCATGCCCAGCAGCAGTGGCCTGGTATAAATATGAAGGGAGCTTTGATGCAGCAAACATCACAAATATCAATACCATTGCATGCTGCATCAAAACAGGCATTTCCAGGAAGAGGGGAGGTATATGGTAAGTTTAATTCATTATAAAATGAAGAGAAAATAACTGCTTCTAATGCAAGGAAAGAGCATTTTCAGGGTTGATTTGAGCCCCCTGAAGTACATTGAATAACCACAGTCTGAATACTCAGTCATCTCATTTTAAGTAGCATTTCACTCCTCCAGTGCTGCCTAGGTCAGTATTTCTACACCAGCACCTACATCTCAGCTTCCAAAGAGGCAGAATTCATGCTACAGTTTTGAAGTAATGGTGAAGAACAGAGCTGCCTGCAGCCTACTTAAAAACCAAAAACTGAGTTAGCTTGTGTTTAGTTTGATTTTACTTATATTTTATGTACTTTTAACTACTGCTTTTCATTCAAAGCATGAGGGTATCGGCTACAGCATTTCCAGCTGTCGCTTATTTAGGGTGACCATTAGTTGCCTGTGTTATGTCTAAGTAGCAACAATTTTTTATTTCTTTTTACAAAGAGGTGACTGAATTTCGATTATTTTGGAGAAAAGAGATTATTTTGTTGAAAAGATTATTGTGTTTGTTTATTTTGTTGACCATTAGTTGCCTCTGTTATGCCTAAATTGCAACTTTTTTTTTTTTTTGCAAAAGAGGAGACTGAATTTTTATTATTTTGTTGAAAAGAGCTATGATTTTTCCTTATTCACTTGTTAATTGTCATTGGTATTGGCAGTATAGAATCATAGAGCGGTTTAGGTTGGAAGAGACCTTAAAGATCATCCAGTTCCAACCCCCCTGTGCCATAGGCAGGGAAACCTCACACTAGATCAGGTCGCTCAAGACCTCATCCAACCTGGCCTTCAACACTGCCAGGGAGGGAGCAGCCACAACCTCCCTGGACAACCTGTTCCAGTGTCTCACCACCCTCACAGTGAAGAATTTCTTCCTAACATCCTGTTCAAATCTCCCCTCCGCCAGTTTGAGCCCATTCCCCCTCACCCTGTCATTACAAGACCTTGTGAACAGTCCCTCCCCAGCCCTCTTGTAGGCCCCCTTCAGATACTGGAAGGTTGCTATAAGGTCTCCTGGAAGCCTTCTCTTCTCCAGGCTGAAAAGTCTCAACTCCCTCAGCCTGTCCTCATATCAGAGGTGCTCCAGCCCTCTCATCATCTTTGTGGCCCTCCTCTGGACTGTCTCCAGCAGTTCCAAGTCCTTGTGCAGTAGGATGGAAAGCATGAGTGGGCATGAGGGCAAGTATAGACCTTTTAAAATAAAGAATAGACTTCTACCATACTTGATAGGCTTCTACCATAGTTGACATTCTCAGTCTTCTTACAGGGATAAAAAATTGTACTTTAACCCCAATGCTATTTAATTTTCCTCTCCACTTGGAGGACTAAAAGTAATATATTTTTTATTCTTACTAATTATTCTTTTTTTTTCCTTAGCTCCAAATCAACTGAAGCATCATAGTAGTTTGCCAACTAATTGTAAGATATTTTTTCCCCCTGACTCATTTCAGACACTTTTATTAGAAAAGTGATTGATATATTAATACCATTAATTACTTATTTGACCCATTAATTTTGTGTATCTGCACAGAACTAATTGAAACAGCCTACACTGAATCTCGGATCTCAATTTACCAATCAGAAATTAATTTTTGGGATGCTCTCGACTGCTGAGTCTGTGTGATGGTGAAAAACACTGTTTCCACCTCACACATCTGCTTAATATTCCCACTCATCTTTCTCAGTCCCAAAAAGACCTTCAGATTCTGCCCCTGAAAGATTCCTACGAGCTCCGTTTTCTCCCCTCAATAAACAAGACTATCTCAATAGGCCTCCACAAACGACAGTTCTCATTCATTTGACATAATTTGCCTTTCCACCATCAAGCTAAATTCCTCCAATAGACTCTTAATTATTCTAAACCCATTATCTAATGCTATTATAAATGTTTAAATAATATTTGATATAATCCTGGCCCCGCTGAAGTTAATGGGGATGTTGCCGTTGCTTTAATTAAGATCAAAATAAAATTTATATTGTTTAATTTGTCACATATTACTCTTGGATTAAAAAAA
>VWZI01023973.1:25855-39993 GCA_013396835.1 Psilopogon haemacephalus | reverse complement strand
CGTCCCCCCCTGGAGGTGTTGAAGGCCAGGCTAGATGAGGTCTTGAGTGTCCTGATCTAGTGGGAAGTGCCCCTGCCTATGGCGGGGGGTTGGAACTGGATGACCTTTAAGGTCCCTTCCAGCCTAAACCATTCTATGATTCTAATACCTTCCAAGTAGTAAGTAATAGGACAAGAGGAAACAGTCTCCATCTCTGCCAGGACAGGTTTAGGCTGGACATGAGCAATGACTTCTTTATGAGGAGGGTTGACAAGGCCTGGAGCAGGCTGCTCAGGGCAGAGGTGGAGTCACCATCCCTAGAGAGACTGAAAAACCCTGTGCATGTGGTGCTGTGGGACATAGTTTAGTGGTGACCTGGCAGTGCTGAGTTGGCCTTGATGATCTTAAATGCCTTTTCCAACCCGAACAAGCCACAAGGATGCTCAGAGGGCTGCAGCATCTCTGCTATGAGGACAGACTGAAAGAGTTGGGGCTATTCAGTTTGGAGAAAAGGAGGCTCCCAGGTGACCTTCTTGTGGCCTTCCAGTATCTGAAGGGGGCCTACAGAAAAGCTGGGGAGGGACTTTTTAGGATATCAGGTAGTGAGAGGACTAGGGGGAATGGAGCAAAGCTGGAGGTGGAGAGATTCAGATTGGGTGTGAGGAGGAAGTTGTTCAGTATGAGAGTGGTGAGAGCCTGGAATGAGCTGCCCAGAGAAGTGGCTGGGGCCACATCCCTGGAGGTGTTTGCAGCCAGGCTGGATGAGGCTCAGTCCAGCCTAATCTAGGGTAGGGTGTCCCTGGGCATGGCAGGAGGGTTGGAACTAGATGATCCTTGTGGTCCCTTCCAACCATGACTGATTCTATGATTATTCTATGATTTACACACTCATTGTGGAACTTTGGCCATGTGTCTAAGGGTAAGACCCCACAACCACTGTTGTCCATGGTTCAGCTGCACCTCAGCACCCCTTTCAGGCTCCACTTCCAACCCCTCTGGCCAGCAGGACCCTCACCTGGTGCTGATGGCCACTCGGGGTGGTGAGGCGACGATCAGGTGGGACTTGAGCATTGGTGTTGGTGGCTGGGGTTCGCTGAAGCTGAGCGACCTGCTCCGCACCTGTGGGGAAGTGGGTGTCAAACAGCATGTGGGACAACCTGCTCCAGCTCCCTTGGGCACTGCCATGGGACAGGGGGAGTCAGAGCTGTCCCCAGCCCAGGCATCTGCATGCCTAAAGCAGGGAGCAAGAAAGCACAGGCCAAAGAGGAAACACATGCAGGACTTACTGGTGACAGGGATGGGAGAGTTGAAGTGGCAGTGGCCCAGCTGATGCTGGTGAAGATGTGAGGGGACACTGGAATTTGGATTGAGGGCAACGCCTGTGGGTGAAAAACAGGGGTCAGTAATACATTCAGAACCACCCCCCATGCATGCCACACAACTGTTCACTCCCCAGCCTGGAGCTCCCACAAACTGGGAGCACTGAGGGTGGGATGAATACCCCAAGGCAACCTCTTCTCCAGCACCAGATCCTGCTAAGGCTGGGCACAATATAGAATCATAGAATGGTTTAGGTTGGAAGGGACCTCAAAAATCATGCAGCTCCAATCCCCTGCCATAGGCAGGGACACCTCCCACTAGATCAGGTCACTCAAGGCTTCATCCAACCTGGCCTTGAACACATCCAGGGAGGGAGCAGCCACAACCTCCCTGGGCAACCTGTGCCAGTGCCTCACCACCCTCACTGTAAAGAACTTCCTCCTAACATCCCGTTTAAATTTCCCCTCTTCCCATTAACCCTCATCTCCACTTCAGGCTATCTCACTGCTCTGCATGTCAATGTCCTCTAAACCTTTGCTATTTGTTGTTTTACTCTATGTGGCCTCTCCAGCTCAGTTTAGCCACTCCTTCTTAGCACTTGAAATGCTGCTTTTTTAACTCTGGGTAGCAGCTCTAAATTCTTATGACTAGGCAAAATGAAAAGGTCTAATGGCCAAACAGTATTTGCCTGTATTGCTCCTTTTGTGCAGTAAACCCTTCACAATATATGTGCTGTGCCACTCTTCACAGGGCACAGAAGCTTCTACACTCCTGCAACTGCTTCCAGTTGCAAAACCAAACCACATGCACCACCTAAGTCTGTATTTTTGCACCTCCTTACATAGCTTTTCTGCACTTAGGTGACGTCACATATGTTCCCTGGGATGCAATGCAGCTTATGGATCTATACACTCTCTCCCTGCACTAGCCTGCAGCTCCAGAACAGCACTCGGCTCTCAACTAGCCCCCAGGCCAAGGGCCACTGGCTCAGGGTGCTCACAGGGCCACCTTTCCAGGTGCCCAGGTTTCCTGTGCAGCAGAAAGGTGCTGGATCCAGCAGGGCTGCATTCCAGCTCAGCATTATCTGCCTGCAGCAGGGTGTGTTGCATACCAGCACAGGGCAATTGCAGGGAAAGAGAGGCCAGTAACTCCCCACCGGCCCGGGAACAGCCACTGCAGGAGCACATGAGCCCCTCAACCAGGTGTTAATGAGGCTGGTGGCTGAAGCTCAGCCAGGCCAGGAACGGTGCTACATCAGCATCAAAGCCTTTCTGTGATGAATATGAGCCAACAGTGTGCCCAGGTGGTCAAGAAGGCAAACAGCACCTTGGCTTGGATCAGCAATATTGTGTCCAGCAGGACTCCATCCCCTTGTGCAGGGCACTGATGAGTGAATACTGGGTTCACTTTTGGACCCATTGCTCCAAAAGGAGGACATAGAGGGGCTGGAGTGTGTCCAGGGAAGGGCAACGAGAGAATCTGGTGAAAGGGATAGAGCACAAGGCTTATGAGGAGCAGCTGAAGGAAGTGGGATTGTTTAGGCTTAGGGGAGATCTTGCTCTCTCCAATCCCTGAAAGGAGGTTGGAAGGAGGTGGGAGTTGGTCTCTTCTCCCAAGTAACAAGAGGACAAAAGGAAATGGCCTTAAATTACACCAGGGGAGGATTAGATGGGGCATGAGGAACATTTTTTTTTCCCTGAAAGGGCTGTCAAGCCCATGGAACAGGCTGCCCAGGGCAGTGGTGGAGTCCCCACCCCTGGAGAGACTTAAAAGCCTTGCAGATGTGGTGCTGAAGGACATGGTTTAGTGGTGACCTGGCAGTGCTGGGTTAATGCTTGGACTTGATGATCTTAAGAGGTCTCTTCCAACTCAACTCATGATTCTATGAATGACACAACCCTGATGCAGCAGGGATTTGTGGAAGAAACAGAATCATGACCTACCCTTCAGCAAGATTTCAGGAGGTGACCCAGCCCCGTGAGATGACACCAGCTCACCTGGTAGGCATGATCAGCTTGGATGTGCCAAATAGAGCTGGGTGCTGACTGGCTCAGGGTGCTGCTGGCCAGGGTGGGCTCCAGCATGGGCTGCTCAACCAGTAGTGCCTCTGGCTTCGCAAGGGCTTGCTGGATGATGATGGGAGCAGACACAGATGTGGGGCTGGCAGTGGCCACTGTCTCTGGCACAGTCTCTTCTTTCACCTGCACTTCAGTGTAGTAGAAATCCTCCTCCCGCTTGCGCTGGTCAGAATCTGCACTGTCCCTGTTGGGGAAAGAAAGGAAGACGGAGCAGTGACAATTTTGTTCCCACCAAGGCAAGGAGCCCCTGTGCTCCCTTGGGCAGTAATTTTGTCCTCCTGGGCAGAGCAACCCCACTTCCAGGCTCCAAAGCACCACACATCAGCTCTGATCAGCAGCAGCCACTGACTTAGTAGCAGCACTTCACACTTCCAAGAAGATCAAGACCTCTCACAAGCCTTCAGAAAGCACCAGCAGGCTGACCAGGTGCCAATGAAGTCCCCTGCTCATTTCTACTTGGGTTCACTAAGCAGAGCTGCCACTGGAGCCCCAGTTCACCCAGCATGGAACAGTCCCTGGAGTCACTTTTGTGATTACTTTTCCAGTGCATTAATCTGGCAGTGGACAGCAGTCCAGCTCTGCCTGCTGCACCACAGCTCTCCTGCCCTCCCCTCTTCCAGAGCATGCCTGCTTTCAAGGGAGATGAATACACACTGGAAAAGGGTGGGCAAAAGCAGGAGAAAACGGAGGTTGAGGTGAGTAGTGCAATGGGCCCAGAGTAGGAGAGCACAGCAAAGCTGATCCCCACACCCTCACTGCTTTGTTTGGGGGGAATTCACAGAAGATTAGGAGAAAACAAAGGGGAAGTCACTGCCAGGGTGGCATGTGAGTGCCTGTTTGAGCCCCAGCAGCCAGGATGGAGTCAGCCACTGCCACAGTGGGCATGGCTTTCATGCTGCCAGCCCTCATGAAACCCAGCTTGGCTGGTGCTTTTCTGCCTCAGTACAGGAGTCCAGGAGTCATGTGTAATTTGAACTCATAGAATCATAGAATGGTTTAGGTTGGAAGAGACCTCAAAGATCATCCTGTTCCAACCCCCCGCCACAGGCAGGGACACCTCCCAGTAGATCAGGTTGCTCAAGACCTCATCCAGCCTGGCCTTGAACGCATCCAGGGAGGGAGCAGCCACAACCTCCTTGGGCAACCTGTTCCAGTGCCTCGCCACCCTCACTGTGAAGAGCTTCCACCTAACATCCCATTCAAATCTCCCCTCTGCCAGTTTGAACCCATTCCCCCTTGTCCTGTCATTACAAGACCTTGTGAACAGTCCCTCCACAGCCTTCCTGTAGGCCCCCTTCAGATACTGGAAGTCTACTCTAAGGTCTCCTTGAAGCCTTCTCTTCTCCAGGCTGAAAAGCCCCAACTCTCTCAGCCTGTCCTCATAGCAGAGGTACTCCAGCCCTCTGAGCATCTTCGTGGCTCTTCTACGAACCCTCTCCAGCAGTTCCGTGTCCTTCCTGTGCTGGGGGCTCCAGAACTGCATGGAACTCCCCCCAGTGCAAGATGTACACCCCAGATGGACAGAGCTGGGCAGTCCTGAAGCCCAAACAGGGCCCCAGTGCCTCTCGGAAAGCCCTAGGCTCCCCAAAAGTGAGGACTCACACTAGAGTGGCTTCAGCAACACAGACTGCTTGGCTGAGAACTGTCATAGAGACCAGTACCATATAGTCCCTGCAGGATTACTTATGACAGAGCAGCAGGGCATGCAGCTTTGGTGGTCAGAAGGTACTGAGATGCAATCTTTGCCTTACCCAAGGTGCTGAGTCTTGACGTGCCGCTTGATGCCAACGATGGAGCGCAGGACCTTGCCACAGCTCGGCCACAGGCACTTGTACACCACCTTCACCGAGTTCTGGCGCAGAGAGACAGCCTGTGTCACCCCTTGCTCGGTGGCAGGGGATGCCAAGCCAGGTGGGGGTGCTGGGGAAGCCCCACCCCGCGGCAGCAGTACCTTTCTCTTGCGTGGGGCAGGTTCATCGAGGAGGAAGGGGTCGGAGTCGGTCTCAAAGCCATCATCAGCCTGGGGAGAGCTCAGTGCCTCGCTGGTGTATTTGGGGCTGCCGGCAAGATGAGGGGGAGAAGGGGTGGAGATATCACTGCCCCCACTCCAGTGCCCGCTGGTGGTGCTGCTGCCACTGTCCGAGACGTCACCACTCTCCTTCCAGGGATCGCATGCAGTCCGCGAGGCTGCAGGGAGAGGGGGACACACGCTGCCACCACCACCTCGGGGACAAATGAACCCACACGGGGCACAGACCAGCAGACCCCCAACAACAGTTTGGCTCTTTCTTTGTTCTCTTAAAAACTCGGCAAATGCAGCGCTTGCACTTCTGCTCAGCACCAGCTCCCAACTGTTGGTCAGTTAATTCCCTTTTTTCCCCCCCCACCACTCCTCATCCTCCTTGGCACCGGTGCAGCCCCATGGGCACAGCTGGCACACGGCAAGCGGCCAGCACCAGGCACACACATTTCCCACGGTTCTGGGTGCCTATTTTTATCCCTCCCACTGCTCTGACTCCTCGGGAATGAAACCGCCTCTAAAAAAAGGAGTGACCAAGTGGTTCTCCCCAGCCCAGGACTCCGGCGTGGGGCTCCCCGTCCCCCTGGGATGGCTTCAGAGTACAGGGTTCCCCCACCACGCTGCCAGAGGTGTCCTGCCGTGCTCAGTCCTGAGCAGTGCTGGCACCCATGGGTGCCCCAGTGCTGCATCCTGCCACTTCCAGCCCAACACAATCCCTGTCTTGAAATCACAGTATCATTATGGCTGAAAAAGACCTCCAAGACCATCCAGTCCATCTGTTAATCCAGCACTGACAAGTCCAACAATAAATCATGTCCCTCAGAGACACATCTACAAGGCTTCTAAATACCTCCAGGGATGCTGACTCCACCACTTCCCCGGGCAGCTCATTCCAGGGCTTGACAACCCTTTCCATAAAGAAACTTTTCCTCATGTCCACCCTAAACCTTCCTGGCACAGCTTGTGGCTGTTTCCTCTTGTTCAGTTGGTTGTTCCTTAGGAGAAGATACCAACACTCATCTTGCTACCACCTCCTTTCAGGGAGCTATAGAGAGCAAGAAGGTCTCCCCTCAGCCTCCAAGCTGAACACCCCCAGTTCCCTCAGCTGCTCCTCACCAGACTCGTGCTCTAGACCCTTCACCAGCTTCCTTGCCCTTCTTTGGACACGTTCTGGCCTCTCAGTGTCATTATAATGAAGGACCCAAACCTGAAGCCAGGACCTGAGGTGCAGCCTCATCAGTGCCCAGTAGAGGGGGACCAATCCCTGCCCTAGCCCTGCCGGCCACACCATTGCTGATGCACGCCAGGATGCTGTTGTTGGCCGCCTCAGCCACCTGGGCACACTGCTGGCTCATTTTCAGCCAGCTGCCTACCAACATCCCGACCACAATTTCCACCTACTCTTCCCCAGGCCTGGAACATTCATGGGATTGTTGTGATGCAAGCTCCAACATCAGGCACTTGGCCTTGTTGAACCTCATACAACTGGCCTCAGCCCATCAGCCCAGCATGTCCAGGTCCCTCTGTAGGGCCTCTCTAACTTCCAACTGCCTTAGCAGCTATTTGGCACACAGCAAAGCACCTCTGCAGCAAGTAAGGACCCGTGCCCCAAGATCCCCAGGGTACAGCAAGCCTCTCCACATCTCCTTTTGCTCCAGATGGTTTTTTTTTTTTTAAAAACAAATGCCCGTGGCTATTTTAAATGCACACTCACAGGGGATGCTGCTCTCGCCAGCGGGAGGGCTCTGCACCACGGGGCTGCAGGACAGGCTGGTCAGCACCATGGCTGCCACCATTTCATCCATCTCCACAGCAGCGTCAGCTTTCCTGCATTGTGAGGGAGAAGATGTAAAACACTTGGAGGAAAGGAAAAAAGAAAAAAAAGCAGAGAAACAACACGGGGAGCCAGCAGGCACTCAAAGGTCAGCGGAACCTGCAGCAGCAGCAGCATACGTTTGCCCCCTCCCTAAACTCTGAGCCATTTTAAAGTCACTGGGAAGGATGTTTTCTCCCCAGTTAAAAAAAAAAAAATAAAAAGGAAAACAAACAAACAAACAAAAAAAGGCTAAATCCCCTTAATCCTAAATTTAACCATCCTGTGGTTAATCCCACGCTGGAAAGGCAGATACATCCCCAGCATCACTGTGCTCTCTGTTCGTTTAAGACCCTGATGTCATCCAGATCCCCTTTTCCACCAGAGTGAGGTCCCACCAGCCAAAGACACAAACCTCTTGGGTACGTCGATGCTGCTGGAGACAGATCTGTGCAGCATCTCTGGGGTGCTGGGACCGCTGGCTGCAGGCAGGGCAGGGGGCTGCAGCGCGGCCGGCCGCACACCCTGCGCCCTCCAGCACGTCTGCAAGCCCTGCTCAGGCAGCAGCACCTTCACCTTCTCGCTCAGCTGGTTGTGCTGCTCCACCAGGCTCGCACCCTCCTGGCCACTGTAGGTAACCAGGACCTGAAAACAGCACGAAGGGCAGTTCGTCAGTGCCACTCGCTGTGGACAGGAGCTACAGAGCACCTTAGGACAAAGGCAGAGCTTCTCCTGAAGGGTTTGCACTTCAGACTGCTGTCACACCAAACCAAGGAGGTGCCTAGAGTCCATCCTAACCCCACCACCAAGCCCCCTGACTCAAGCAATGCCAGGCTGAGAGATTTCCCGAGCTGGTATCAGCTGCCTCTCCAAGTGTTGGATGAAATTTTACCAATGAATGTATCTGCTTTGGCTCTGTTCTCACACCATCCTGCCACAAGGACTCCCTGGCAAAGCAGGTAGATAACAGCATTGAAAGCTGGATGGGGAAAGGAGGTTTGCAGGGTGAAGTGGCCTTAAGTTCACATCTTGGCTCCTACATTCCCAGCTCCTTCAGGTTCTGCAAACCTCCTCCTTCAGATTCTGACAGGCAGTTTTCCACCCAGTTTTCCACTGCTGCCACCCATAAACCTATTTCTGTTGATGGAAAGGTATCTGTGTCAAAAGACACTACATGTGTCTCTGGCTATTTATAGGAACAGGAACATCTGTTTATGGAATCATCACAGGTGGCACACCAAGAAGTCACTATGGGATGGACACATCTATAGGCTGACCGGGGAAAAGCCTGCAAGACCATCTCAGGTGCAACCTCCCGCACAAACACCAGGGTGGAAAAAGCCACCCAGGCTGGGACCAGGACTAAGGGAATCAGTGCAAGGATCAGGACACAAAAGACTCTGACTCTACTTTTGGAAAACGAGGAGCAAAAATCACACATGCCAGCCCCAACACTATGCACAGCACAAGAAGCCAGCATCTCCTCAGCTTTGCACAGCCACCAGCAAAAGTCCTGGCTGTTGGTGGGAAGTGAAGCCATCCCATCACTGTTTCTATGTTGTTCCCAGCAGCAAAGTGACCGAGCAAAATCCTCCTCAGCAGAGCATGTAGAAGAAAACAACTCTCAACTGTCCTGTGGTTAATAAATATGGGGCAGGAGGAGCCAGAAAACCAAACAGGGCCTTTATTTACAAGCCATTTAACAAGTTCTGTCCAGAAAAGCTTTTACAGTTCTGTAGGTAGCAGCCAAGAAACAGGCTCTATGCTAGCAGCTCACAGCTGCCCTCAGACAGCGCTAGCCAGGCACTAATGGGAACCCTGTTGCCTGCTCCAGACTGCATCCTAGCCAAGGCATGGCCCTCCTAAGCATCAGGAGACTGCATGTCCATTCTAGATGAAGCCATTGCACTTCTCTAAGAGTTTCTCCACCATAGATATCTGCACCATAGACCCTCGGCTGCAACAGACTGGAGCTCTGAAGCCTTGGCCATGAGGCTCATGACCACTGTGGCAAAGCTGGAAGAGCTCCTTCAGAAGTAAACTTGGGTTATGAAAAGTTAGGACGAGTTCACAGAACATGACCACTGTAGAGGAAACCATCTCCCTGAGCCTCAGACAGCTGGAGAGCACCAGAGAGAAGTATCAGACCTTCCTACTGTCTTCTCTGGATGCCCACTTTTGGCTAGGGTTTGAGACATCTCCACTTCAGCTGATACGGTCCAAACCCAACAGGCATGGGGGCCAAGCATGCTAACACCAACACTGATGAACATCCCTTAGTAATTACAGAACCCCAATGCACCTCACATTAGGAGAACTCCAGGAGTTTTGTCCCCCACCAGACAAAGGCACTAAGAGCCTCCTTTACGTACTTGCTGCCCAGCACAGAGCTGCCGGTGGCCGGGGAACCTGGGCGCCTGGTTGCTCTCCTCCACTGTTGGCACACAGGATCTGTCCTCTTGCAGCATCGTGTGGGCAGATGCCCGGCCAAGGTCGGTCTGCAAGCCAGGGATGTGGGTGGCCACCAGCACCCCATCGGCCAAGGCGTCGGGGGCAGAGACACGGGTGCCAAGCAGAGAGCGCTTCCCCAGACGCCTGGACAGCATGCTGGCCATCTTGGACACGCTGCAGAGAAGACAGACGGGGGCATGTTACCTTTGGCACAGAACCACGACATTCAATCAGTGTCTTCTCTGCACCACTTCACTCTGGGAGCTGAGGAAACAGCTCACGCTGCTCCAGCATCTCCAGGTGCCAACACCCCTCAGGGACCCCCACCTGGAGTACTGTGTGCAGTTCTGGAGCCCCCAGCACAGGAAGGACATGGAACTGTTGGAGAGAGTCCAGAGGAGGGCCACAAAGATGATCAGAGGGCTGGAGCACCTCTGCTATGAGGACAGGCTGAGGGAGTTGGGGCTTTTCAGCCTGGAGAAGAGAAGGCTTCCAGGAGACCTTATAGTAATCTTCCAGTATCTGAGGGGGGCCTACAGGAGGGCTGGGGAGGGACTATTCACAAGGTCTTGTAATGACAGAACAAGGAGTAATGGGTTCAAATTGGCAGAGGGAAGATTTGAACGGGATGTTAGGAGGAAGTTCTTCACAGTGAGGGTGGCGAGGCACTGGAACAGGTTGCCCAGGGAGGCTGTGGCTGCTCCCTCCCTGCAGGTGTTGAGGGCCAGGCTGGATGGGGCCTTGAGTGACCTGTTCTAGTGAGAGGTGTCCCTGCCTATGGCACAGGGGGGTTGGAACTGGATGATCTTTGAGGTCACTTCCAACCTAAACCATTCTATGATTCTATGACATGAGGACAGTGGCAGGTCTGAGCTCCCCAGCCCTGACAGCCCTTGTCTTTATGGCCATTTCTGAACCTCTGTGAAAGAAAAAAAATAAAAGAAAAAAAGGAGGATCCAGTCCAAAGGAAACCCCAGGGATGCAGCCAGGACAGCCCCTTCAGCCCATGTCCCACTGTTGAGCTGCCACCAGCGCACACTCCCGAGGCCACCGCAGCTGAATGCCGCCTGTCACCCTGGAACCCGCCATCAGCGCTCTTCAACCTTGACCTCCAGACTTGGGCCCGTGCCCAGCATAGTCTGGCAACTCCCCTGCTTGTGCCCCAACAGGAGAGGAAAACTCTCAGGCAGCCAAAGCCGGCAGCACCTCATCCCAGCTACAACCCCAACTGCTCCTCTTTTGGGAAGCTCTCACACTTTTAGGAGAGGTTTCCCCGAGCTTGTAGATAAAGGTTGACCTGGCAACAAAATGTGAGCGTCCACCTGCACTGCTTTGTTTGAAAAGTAAGAATTCTGGGCATGTTTTATCCCGGATTCTACCTTTAACCTATTTTGCCCGTCGAAACAGTTTCCTTTTCCTGACATATGTTTTTCTCACGTTGGTATGGCTCTATTACATCCAGAATGCAGCTTAACTGCCTCATTTATTTGGCTTTGTGCATTTTACTGCTTTTTAAAACAAAACAAAACAAAAGCGTTCACAAGTTTCCTTAAAAGCAAAGGGCACCCAAGCAAGGGGACAGATGATGTATTGATCCTGATAAATCTGACAGCTCTGGCACTGTCCTCCTCCAGCCCATTTTCCTCCCAACACCTCCTTTGCTCCAAAATCCTCTGAGGAGCGTGGGAAGCGAGGGTGCAGCCTGCAGCAAGGCTGAAAGAGTGATGGTAGCTGGGCTCTGAAGGAGGCAAAAGGCTTGGTGAAGCCTGCCTTGGGGTGCACTGAAAAAGCCACGTCCTTTTGCATCACCAAACCTGTCACCTCCGTCACCCTGAACCGGGCTTGTCAGCAAGCATCACCCAATCAGCTGGGTGCTGTGGGTGTCTGTTCAGCATCTGGGTTGCGGAGTAACTTAGGCTGTGGAGAATCCCAGGCCAAGGAGCTTCTGCTGATTAACTCCAAAACACCAGGTGCTTGCACCCAGGCTCTTGCCCCTTCTTTGAGCAGCAAGTGCTTGGATCCCTGTCACGAAGCAGCAGTACTGCAATGGCTGATCAAATACATTCTTCTGACATCTGACTTACACAGTGCTACCTGGGATGAGAACACCTTCCTGAGGAAGGCAAGAGGAGCTTACTCCTCCTCTCGTGGCAGGAAGGGTTGCTCCAAACCTCGTCCCGCTTCAAAGGACAGCCAAGATTTACAAGTGGTTTTATGAATAACTCTATGTGCTCAGCTCACTTTGTCCTCCCCCAGAATCCTGCCGGCCCCAAGTAGAAAATTAACAGCTCTTTAGCAGCCAGAAAGAACAGAGGAGGAAGAGCAGGGCAGAGGCATCCCGGGGAAAGCACCTCGCAGCCAGAGCTGCCTTGTCCCACAGCACAGAGGGACGTCACTGCTGTCACTACCTTCCCTCAGGAGCAGGATCAAAGAGGCCGCAACTCCAACGACTTCCTTCTCACCTCACCCTGGACTTCGCGGTGTACAGGCATCAGTGACGGATGGTCCAGCACCCCCTCTCACCAATTACGTCTGTTTTCTCCACGGGGCAACATGTTTTCTAACGAACACAAGCGACCTGGCCAAGCAGCTCAGCTCCCAGAGCTCCTACGCACCCCACATGGGACCTTCTTATCCAAAAGGGAGTCTGAAACAGCTGGCAAGAAGGACGCAGTGGCTTCCCTCAAACCCCAGGGCAAATCTGCAGCAGAGCCCTTCCACCTTACTGTAGGAATCAAATGCCAGACAATATTTTCTCCCGAATCACCTTAAAACCTTGCTCTTGGGTACCCTGGGCACTGGCACTTGGGAACTTCTCCAAGGGCTCAGGGACTTGATGTGGTGATGTCGGTAGCAAATTTGCAGCAGAGCCCCTCGACCTCACTGTAGGAATCAAGTGCCAGACAACATTTTCTCCCGAATCATCTTAAAACCTTGCTCTTGGGTATCCTGGGCACTGGGACTTGGGAACTTCTCCAAGGGCTCAGGGACTCGATGTGGTGATGTCGGTGCTGCCATGGTGTAGAAAACGGTGCCAAATCTCTGCCATCTCCCTGACACACCACTTTTGAGGCAGCGCTTGGCTAGTGGCCAGGTGCAGAGAGGGCAGTGCCAAAGGTGGGAGGTTGTTTCTCATTGCCTTCAGGGTTTCATTTTGCCTTCCCTTTTCTTCCCCCTCTGGTTTGAGGAGGGAACGGGAAGGAGGAGAGAGGCACGATTGCAACCGGGGGGAAGGAAAACCCTCCCCAAAGCCGGTTGTTGGAGCCACATCTGCTGCCAGAAGACCTTTGAACGGCGGTACTCTCAGCCCAGGGCCATAGGGGCCACGCCAACGCTGAAAAATCCTTCCCCCCTCCCTCCACCCCATGCCCCAAAACACAAAGCAAAAGAGGAGCAAGAGCTGGGAGGCCACGCTGCTGCCCGGAGCCCTCCCAGCTGTTAGCAATCACGAGCTGCAGGGGTCAGAGCCGGCACAGATCCCAAATTATTCCTTCCTTCAATGCCGGGCGTGTATTTTGGACGGCGTTTTTCCAGCTCTCGCCGGGGAAAGAAAAAAAAAGAAAACCCCAAGCCGTCAGCCCTTGTGCCTGCCGGCACTGCTGCTGCTGCCAGCGGAGCGAAGGCCGGGTGGAGGTTTTGGGAAAGCTGGGAAATGAGGAACACTTTGTTCAGCAAGCGGGCAAGGCTCGGGGGTCGCGACAAAGTTCGCTCTGGATGCTGTCCTTCTGGGGGTTGCTGGGAGAAAGGCAGCTCCTGTGCCTATGGTGCTGTGCAAAACAAGGTCCCCAGCACGATCCCTCTCCCCAGAGAATGTGCAATTACAGCACACCGTGGTTTTTTCCCCCTATTTTGGGGAGGTAATGCTTGGAGGTTCCCTTACACCCAGCCTAAGTCCTACCACAGACCACTACGCCACGCATCAGCAACCCCAACTGCTAAGTCTGCTCTGTGAGACCCCAAACGTTGCAACAGTTGATAATAAACGGCACTTTTTTGGTCTTCTCTCCCAGCTGCCGATTTCCAAGAGGCCCTTTTCTCAGCCCAAAACATCCCAAAATCCCTTTACAAACCGCACTGCCGGTGCACATGACCGGGAGGGAAAAAAGATACCCGCACAGAGCGGCTTGCAAAGTTTTGCCTTTTAATAAAGAAGCAAAAAAAAAAAAAAGTCTACCATCCCAGAACAGGAGTCAAACCCACAACCCCTCGAGGACCACCACCACACAAAGATGGGGGCTTTCCCAAAGAGATTCCTCTAATCCCACCCACGTCAGCGCTCACAGTTTGGGTTACTCCCGCGGACGTGTCAGCGCGGGGCTGCGCCATGCTCCTTGCCGGCTGCGCTGGGAAGGGCTCCCCCGACCCGCACCAGCCGCCAGGCGATTCCGGAGGGAAACGCTTCGGGAAGCGGCTCGCCTGCCTAAAAACGCATCTCATGGCATGGGCGGGGGTGTCAGCGCGGCCAGAGAGACTTCGC
>VWZI01023973.1:0-13256 GCA_013396835.1 Psilopogon haemacephalus | reverse complement strand
CTGCCACAGGCAGGGACACCTCCCACTAGATCAGGTCATCCAACCTGGCCTTCAACACCTCCAGGGAGGGAGCAGCCACAGCCTCCCTGGGCAACCTGTGCCAGTGTCTCACCACCCTCACTGTGAAGAACCTCTTAACATCCAGTTTAAATCTCCCCTCTGCCAGTTTAAACCCATTACTCCTTGTCCTGTCATTACAAGACCTTGTGAACAGTCCCTCCCCAGCCCTCCTGTAGGCCCCTTTCAGATACTGGAAGGCCACTATAAGGTCTCCTCAATGCCTTCTCTTCTCCAGGCTGAAAAGCCCCAACTCTCTCAGCCTGTCCTCTTAGCAGAGCTGCTGCAGCCCTCTGATCATCTTCGTGACCCTCCTCTGGACTCTCTCCAACAGTTCCATGTCCTTCTTGTTCTGGGGGCTCCAGAACTGCACACAGTACTGCAGGTGGGGTCTGAGGAGAGCAGAATAAATGGGGAGAATCCCCTCCCTTGCCCTGTGATCACCTCCCTTGCCCTTGCCATGTTTGGGAATGGGGTATGATGGTCTGTAAGACAGTGTTTGATGGGCACAGGGTGGGCTACATAAAAGCAATACCCACAAAGTCGGCACCCCTGCTCTGGCACAGGGGCTCTTCTCTTGCAGGTGACCAAGATGCCTGTATCAGGAACTGTGCCACAAGCAGGAGCAGGGGAAGTGATTGTCTCCTGTACTGGGCACTGGCGAGCTCAAGTACTGGGTTTGGTTTGGACCCCTCACTCCAAGAAGGACATTAAGGGGCTGAAGCATGTCCAAAGAAGGGCAACAAAGCTGGTGAGAAGGGTCTAGAGAAAAAGCCTTCTGAAGAACAGCTAAAGGAATGAGGGTTGTGTAGCCTGGAGAAGAGGAGGCTGAAGGGAGACTTCACTCTTTACAACTCCTTGGAAGCAGGTTGGAGCGAGGAGGGGGTTGGTCTCTTCTCCCAGGTAACAAGTGACAGGACGAGAGGAAATGGCCTGAAGTTGCACTAGTTTGGTATGAGGGGGAAACAGCGACCTGCACAGTTTGTGTCACTGGTGAGGAGGAAGGAGTGCAAGGAGGTGTGTGACAGAGGCCTGTCAGAAGGTGAGGGGCTCACAGACAGTGAACTATTCCTTACTGGGTGAGATAATGAGTGAAACTTGTTTGCAACAAGTCTCAAACCATTAGACTTTCAGATTGGGTGTTAGAAGAACCTTCTTCGCTGAGGGTTCTCAAAGGCTGGATTAGGCTCCCCCGGGAGGTGGTCGAATCACCATCCCTGGAGGTGTTCTACAAACACCTGTGTGGTGAAAGCTCATTTGGGGAGAGGACACCTTAAAATCATCCTAGGCCTCCACTTCTCTTTCCATCTAGTTTTCTGTAGCCATGTAATTATTTTATCCACCCTGGTGGATCTTTCACCCCCTGGGCGCTGCGCATCGGCCGTGCCCGCCCTGCGGCAGCATCTCCTTGTTCCCCGTCTTGCAAGCAGCCAGCCTGGTGGGTGTATTTTATCCCAAATCCGCCATGCCCGACCCTGGGATCTCACCCAGCCAAACCTGGGCAAGGCTCCCTGCTCCCTCGCTGCCATGTGTTCAGCAGCCAGCGCCGACTCGTCTCAACAGGCTGCCGAGGCAAGGGGGGAAGGGAGCAAAGCTCCTGGGCTCCTCTGCTCCCGCTGCCGGGACCCCCGCGATGAATCCGATCCTGCTCTTGTGTTACAGATCTTGCCCTAAACCCAGCGTTTCCAAATCGTAAGCTCTCCGGCTGCGTTTTGCCGGAGAAAAGGAGGCTTTAAGCTGCTCGCCGCAGCTCCTGGTTTTCGCAGGCATGTCGAGCCCCGGCGATACCCAGCGTCGGTGCTGCGGCTCTTCAGGGTGTTTGAGGAACACGCAGATGAATTAAAGAGCTCGGAGCCCTTCGCCAGCTCTTGCCAGAGAAGAGGTTTTGCTCCGTGCTGGAGTCGCAGGAACTTTTCCTGGTGGCAAGCCTGGCTGCAGGAGCAGACCCGCAGGCTGCATCCTCCCCTCCTCTTCACCACCTCCCTGGCTCCAGCCTCCCCTCCTCTTCACCACCTCCCTGGCTTCAGCCTCCCCTCCTCTTCACCATCTCCCTGGCTCCAGCCTCCCCTCCTCTTCACCATCTCCCTGGCTCCAGCCTCCCCTCCTCTTCACCATCTCCCTGACTCCAGCCTCCCCTCCTCTTCACCACCTCCCTGGCTTCAGCCTCCCCTCCTCTTCACCATCTCCCTGGCTCCAGCCTCCCCTCCTCTTCACCACCTCCCTGGCTTCAGCCTCCCCTCCTCTTCACCATCTCCCTGGCTCCAGCCTTCTCTCCTCTTCACCATCTCTCTGGCTTCAGCCTCCCCTCCTCTTCACCATCTCCCTGGCTTCAGCCTCCTCTCTTCTTCACCATCTCCCTGCCTCCAGCCTCCCCTCCTCTTCACCATCTCAGCAGGGAGAAGCCAAGAGAGGAAGAGAAGCTCACGAGGTTTCCTTTTCTGCTCTCTACACTGTTTGCTTTTTTTTTCTGGTTACACTCTTGGCCTATTTGACTTCCCCAACCCCCCCCTTTTCCTTTGGCTTGCTTTAACTCTCTGTTGTCACCCCCTAGCATTGCTCTTGCCTCACAGTCCACATGGTTTCAGCAATCTCCAGGTCTAGGCCAAGTACTCAAAGTCAAATGCACCAGACACGGCTCTATCCTGCATCTGAGCTTGGTCTATTCTGGAAGCTGAGTGGATCCAAGCCAGTGGATCCAACCTGGTGAGATATGGAGCTCCCAGGAGAAGATCTGGAGCACTCCTGCTAAGGGGTTTGGCTCTTTGCCATGGGGCAGACCACTGGGTGCAAGCTGGAGATTCTCCACTACATCTCAAGCAGGCATTTCTGGGGAAGACTGTTTTGTTTGAGGAACATGATGAAGAAAATCAGAGATGTGGAGCTCCTTTGCAAGGCAAAGCTGTATCAGCTTTGGTATGAGGGGGAAACAGTGATCTGCACAGTTTGTGTCACTGGTGAGGAGGAAGGAGTCCAAGGAGGTGTGTGACAGAGGCCTGTCAGAAGGTGAGTGGCTCACAGACAGTGAATTATTCCATACTAGATGGGATAATGAGTGAAACTTGTTTGCAACAAGTCCAAAATCATGCAGAGCCTTTCATCTCAGTCATAGAATCAGAATCATGGAATCAGTAAGGGTTGGAAGGGACCACAAGGATCATCTAGTTCCAACTGCCCTGCCATGAGCAGTCCTTTGTGGGACTGTTACAGTTTTTTTTTATGCTCCTGGTGCTCCAGATTTCATGGCTCCAGAAATTCTTGGGGCAGATAGATGCAGCAAAAGTCTACCAAAGGCTCTTAACTCCAAAGACATCACTTCTGGCTCACACTTCTGGCACATGGTGACACCATCCCATGCCTGCAGAGGTGATGTTCCAGCTCTAGAGGGATGCTACCAACAGGAGCTGTGGAGAGTAGGGAAGAGGAGCATATAGAAAGGCAGGTGAGCATACGGGAAGGCAGATGAGAGCAGAGGAAGTTGGATGGGCATAGAATCAGAATCATAGAATGGTTTAGGTTGGAAGAGACCTTAAAGATCATCCAGTTCCAACCTCCCTGTGCCATAGGCAGGGACACCTCCCACTAGATCAGGTCACTCAAGACCTCAGGCATGTAGGAAGATAGATGAGTGCACGGAAAGGTGAATAGATGGGAAGACAGGTGAGTGTAGGAAGAGGTTGGGTGAATGAGAAGGCAGGTGAGCATATAAAGCAGTTCATGGGGGCACAGAGTGCCAGGTTGGAGGGGACCCCAAGGACCATCTGGTCCAACCTTTCTAGGTGATAGTGTAGTTTAAATGAGCCTGTCAAGCTGAGCCTTAAAACTGATCAGTCTAGGGGAATCTGCTACATTCCTTGGGAGATGATTCCAATGCCTCACTCTTCTCATTGTGAAAAATGTTCTGCATTCCACTTGGAATCCGTCCAAGGTAACTTGTACCTACTATCCCTCCTCTTTTCCATGTGACTCATTGTAAAAAGGGAGTCTCCATGCTCCTGGCAGCCACCCTTTATGCACTGGTACATGGTGAAAAGGTCTCCCTTAAGCTTGCTCTTCTCAGGGCTGAACAATCCCAGCAGAACATACGGAGATGTAGGTGAGTGAGGAAGGTGGAGGGGTGTGTAGTGAGGTATGTGAGTGTGTAGGAGTGCGGGTGAGTGTGTAGGAAGGTGGAGGAGTGTGCAGTGAGGTGAGTGTGTAGGAGTGCGGGTGAGTGTGTAGGAAGGTGGAGGAGTGTGCAATGAGATATGTGAGTGTGTAGGAGTGCGGGTGAGTGTGTAGGAAAGTGGAGGAGTGTATAGTGAGGTATGTGAGTGTCCAATGAGGTATGTGAGTGTGTAGAAGTGCAGGTGGGCATGTAGGAAGGTGGGGGAGTGTGCAGTGAGGTATGTGTGTAGGGGGACTGGTGAGCATGTAGGAAGGTGGAGGAGTGTGTAATGAGGTATGTGAGTGTGTAGGAGTGCAGGTGAGCATGTAGGAAGGTGGAGGAGTGTGCAATGAGGTATGTGAGTGTGCAGAAGTGCAGATGAGCATGTAGGAAGGTGGAGGAGTGTGCAATGAGGTATGTGAATGTATAGGAGGGCAGGTGAGCATGTAGGAAGGTGGAGGAGTGTGTAGGAAGGTATATGAGTGTGTAGGGGGGACAGGTGAGCATGTAAGAAGCTGGAGGAGTGTGTAGTGAGGTATGTGTGTAGGAGGGCAGATGAGTGTGTAGGAGGGCAGGTGAGCATACAGCAAGGCAGGTGCCTGTAACAGAAGGTGGATGAGTGCAGAGTGAGCCAGGTGAGTGTATGGCAAGGCAGGTAACATATAGACCCTGTCAGCCCTGTCCATTTCGTGGGATCAGTTATCTGCACCCCCTGAGCTGCAGCCCTCTTCCATCTGTGACCGCCAGTGCTGCAGGGGCTAATGGGTCAGCTGGGCAGCAGTGAGACCCAGGCAAACTGAAACCTCCCTGTGGTTCCAAGCCACCCAAACATCTCCTCACCCAAGGTGTCTGCAGTGGCACAGCTGTGCTGGATCTGGTGTGCCAGGGCTGTGCCAGGATGACTCACCCCACACTTGCAGCACTGCACTTGCACTGGCAACAAGGGAAAATAGAAATGTCCCTGGCTCCTGAGCCAGCAATAACGTCACAGGGTAATTTTTTTCTTTGGTGTGTGTGTGGCTTTTTTTTTCCCCCTTTAAAGTGAAATATCTTTTTCTTTTTTATTTTCCTTTTTTTTTTTTTATTATTATTCTCTCTGACTCAGCTCCCCTTATAAAGCCACCACATCTCCTTCTCTGCCTGCGGCACATCGGCCACCAGCATCGGTGCCAGTGAGGGTGGATTTGGGAGGGGAGAAGCCAAAGCTCAGTGAGGCAGGTCTAGGGGCATGATCATAGAATCATAAAATCATAGAATCATAGAATCATAGAATCATAGAATGCTTTAGGTTGGAAAAGACCTCAAAGATCATCCAGTTCCAACCCCCCTGTGCCATAGGCAGGGACACTTCCCACTAGATCAGGATGTTCAAGACCTCATCCAGCCTGGCCTTGAACACCTCCAGGGAGGGAACAGCCACAACCTCCCTGGGCAACCTGTGCCAGTGTCTCTCCACCCTCACTGTGAAGAACTTTCTCCTAACATCCCATTTAAATCTCCCCTCTGCCAATTTGAACCCATTTCCCCTCATCCTGTCATTACAAGACCTTGTGAACAGTCCCTCCTCAGCCTTCCTGTAGGCCCCCTTCAGATACTGGAAGGTTACTATAAGGTCTCCTGGAAGCCTTCTCTTCTCCAGGCTGAAAAGTCCCAACTCCCTCAGCCTGTCCTCATAGCAGAGGTGCTCCATCCCTCTGATCATTTTCGTGGCCCTCCTCTGGATCCTTAGAACCACAACTGTTCTGGTTGGAAAAGACTTTTGAGATCATCAAGTCCAACCATTATTTTACTTGCCCACATTTGATGCTAAGCCATGTCACTCAGTGCCACATCTCTGCATCTATTAATGCCTCCAGGGATGGGGATTCAACCGCCTCCCTGGGGAGCCTGTTCCAGTGTTTAAGAACACTTTCAGTGAAGTTTCTTTTAATATGTAACCTAAACCTCCCTTGGCACAACTGGAAGACATTTCCTCTCTTCCTGTCCCTTGTACCATGGGAGAAGAGTCTGAGCCCCACCTTCCTCCAGCCTCCTCTCAGGGAGTTGTAGAGAGTAAGTCTCCCCTGAGCCTCCTTTTCTCCAGGCTAAACAACCCCAGTTCTGTCAGACACTTTGTTGCCCTTCTGTGGACATGCTCCAGTGCCTCAATGTCCTTCTCAACATGAGGGGCCAAAGCTGAACCCAGTATTCATGGTACAGCTTCACCAGTGCCCAGCGCAGGGGAAAAATCCCTGCCCTACTCCTGCTGGCTACACTATTGCTGATCCAAGCCAGGATGCTGTTGGCCTTCTTGGCCACCTGGGCACACTGCTGGCTCATTTTCAGCCAGCTGTCAATTAACACCTCCAGGTCCTTTTCTGCTGGGCAGTCTGGAGTATTGTGTACAGTTCTGGAGCCCCCATCACAGGAAGGACATGGAACTGCTGGAGAGGGTCCAGAGGAGGCCATGAAGATGATCAGAAGTTTGGAGCACCTCTGCTATGAGGACAGGCTGAGGGAGTTGGGACTTTTCAGCCTGGAGAAGAGAAGGCTTCGAGGAGACCTTATAGTAACCTTCCAGTATCTGAAAGGGGCCTACAGGAGGGCTGGGGAGGGACTGTTCACAAGGTCTTGTAATGACAGGATGAGGGGGAATGGGTTCAAACTGGCAGAGGGGAGATTTAAACTGGATATTAGGAGAAAGTTCTTCACAGTGAGGCACTGGAACAGGTTGCCCAAGGAGGTTGTGGCTGTTCCCTCCCTGGAGGTGTTCAAGGCCAGGCTGGATGAGCTCTTGAGCGACCTGTTCTAGTGGGAGGTGTCCCTGCCTATGGCACAGGGGGGTTGGAACTGGATGAGCTTTGAGGTCTCTTCCAACCTAAAGCATTCTATGATTCTATGATTCCTGCCACTCCTCCCCAAACCTGAAGTGTTCATGGGGTTGTTGTGACTCAAATGCAGGGCTTGGAACTTTTGAAAGGAGTCTCAGTTGGACATGAGTCATTGTTTTGCCAGGATGAGGAGCTCAGAAGCAAAAAAGAGAGCACTAAGGATCACTTGGGATTGTAGCCTGGGCTGCTCTGCAGGTTTATATGATGACAGAAGGAGGGAGGGTGGGATAGATGACTGCTGGGATGGAGGGCTGGGAAATGGAATCAGTCAGACCCTCCCTCCTCACTGGTGGGACAGGGATGACAGGTTTCCTTTGGTCTGCTCACTTTGAGATGAGCATCCACTGGTGGCCACCATCAAATATCAAAGAAGAGGTGATGGAAGAAGAGGAGGAGATGGGCTCATGCTGGTCCCCATGGACCTGCCAGGGACTGGTAGGTATTTGCAGCCATAGTGAAGGGACAGGGACATCCCAGGAGCAGGTACAGCAGCATTCCCACAGTCACTCCATGTAGCCACTGCTGCCCTGCAGGCCTCCTCGGGACCCTGCCAGCCTTTTTGAGGGAGAAACAAGTCTCCCTGCTGCCAGGCTAGCCCATGCTTTTCATTCAGCAAAATATAGCTGCTGTCCTCAACCCCACCCAAGCCCTGGCCATGGGGTCATGGTCTTGACCCAGAACCCATCCAAACCACTCCAGGCATGAAGCAGGATGCAGCACACCCATCAAAAATTATTAAAATAACAATTAAGGGCTATTTGCACAGCTCCTCACCCGTAGACTCCTGCTCCTGGGAAGCAAGACCGTGTTATGGGTGACTTTTCCCCAAAACATCCAGGCTAGATGATGCATGGAAGTCATTCTGGGATTGTTTATGCAGCTTCTCCAAAATACAATCTTGTCTTTTTCTCCTGCAGGTTTTCTTCAGCCAAACCCATGCTGTAGTCACCTGATGGCCTGCTCTCCACAGGGCCAGCAATGAGGATGTCACTGAGAGATGCTAGGTGCATCTCATTTGAGACTTGGGGAGGTATTGGATGGCTTTCTGTGGCCTCTGCCCACGCCCACCTGCAGCCAGGAAAACCCTCCATCAGAACCCTGCACAAAGCAGCTGGGCCTGAGGCAGCTCCAAGATATCCCCAGGGCATCCTACGCCACGTCAAAGTGCTTTTCTGGCAGTGATGGGGGTTCTTCTTCTTGGGATTCAGGAGGGCTAGGGGGCTGGGGGGGCTGTGGTGCCCGGGGTGGCTTGCACACCCGGGCATACACAGGGTAGGAGCTCCCCTCACTGCTCGGCTCCTCCTGGACGATGATCTCCTGCACCAGGGTGCTGGGCTCATTCCCAGCGGGCAGGGATGCAAAGTCCTCCTGGGCACTGCTGCTATCCCAAGTCTTCCTCAGCAGCCCAGGTTTGTAGCGGATGCTCTCATAGATGGCTGCTCCAGCATCCAGCACAGACTCAGCGGCAGCTGTGCCAGCGTCTGTAGGCAAACCCGGGAGCTGCCGGTGCCGCAGGAACTCCGGAGTCCTCAGGGCTGGCTCTGAGAGTGTCTGGGAATGGAGCATCTGCTCTGGCATTGGCAGCTTGGGGTCCCCCACGGTGGCCTTGTCCAGGTCTCTTGGTGCTGTGGAGCCGTCCACCTGCTGCTGAGGCTCGCTTGAAGAGGGAGTGCCTGCAGGGAAGGAGAAGAGAGGATGCTGAGATGGCGAGGATATCCCCAGCTCTGTGGAGGACCTGAGAGTACTGGTGGGCAACAGCTACCCCATAAGCCACCAATGTGCCCTTGCTGCAAAAAAGGCCGATGCTATCCTGAGATGCATTCAGAAGAGTGTGGCCAGCAGGTCAAGGGAGGCTCTTCTCCTCCTCTGCTGTTTAAGGCCAGGTTGGATGAGGTCTTGAGCAACCTGTTCTAGTCGGAGGTGTCCCTGCCTATGGCAGGGGGTTGGAACTGGATGATCTTTGAGGTCCCTTCCAGCCTAAACCATTCTGTGATTCTGTGATACTCTGTCCTAATGAGGCCACACTTGCTCCAGTTCTAGGCTCTGCAGTTCAAGAGAGAAAGGGAACTGCTGGAGAGAGTCCAGCAGAGGCTACAAAGATGTTGAAGGGATTGGATCATCTCAGAAGGAAAAGCTGAGAGACCTGGGACTGTGTAGCCTGGAGAAGAACATTCTGAGAGGAGATCTTCTCAATGCTGCTAAAGGGTGGCAGTCAAGAGGATGATTTCAGACTCTTTTTAGTCGTGCCCAGCAACAAGAACAAGACAAGGAACAAGAGCTACCAGCTGGAACACAGGAAGTTCCATGTGAACGTGAGGAGAAGCTTCTTTCCTGTGAGAGTAACAGAGCACTGGACCAAGCTGCCCAGAGAGGTTATGGAGTCGCCTTCTCTGCAGAGATTCCAAACCCACCTGGAGATTGTGATCCTGGGCAACCTGCTCTGGGTGACCCTACTTTAGCAGGGAGCTTCGGACTAAGTGACCTCCAGAGATGCCTTCCAAAGCTCACCATGATTGGATTCTGTGATTCTCTTGTTGTATGATGAGTTAGAATTTCTTGGAACTGATGTGTAAACCACCTCTGCTGGTGTCTCCAAATGCCGTTTTGAGAACCTTGATTTATGGAATGCATGGGAGCTGCTGGTGAGGGATGAGGTAAAGCACCTTGTTACAGGAGCCTCTTTGCCTCATGGGGTAGCAGTACAGACTGAAACCAGCTCTGCCTTCCATCACCCAGCATTCTGTGATCATGCTGGGGGGAGCATCCCCAGCTAATGGAAGGGTAAAGTAGCACTGATTGGAATTAAATGGTTCCCACTCCCACCTTTCTTCTTGCTCTCTGCTTCTAGCAAGCAAAGTAAAACCAGCATGAGCATCCCTGGCTTGGTGGTGGAGGTCATGCTCCTTGCTGCAGGAGTAGTTCAGTGTTGGGACCTGCCAATGGGGCCTTCCCACTTCAGCTCATGCCTTTGGTCAAATATTTGTTTAAGAAGGAGGCTCTGCTCCTTGTGTAGGATCTGTCAACACGAGGGAGCTGGCAGAGCAGGGTGCCCAGCCGGTTTGTTCACTCCGAAGGTGAAGGAGACTCTGGGGAAGCTGCAAAACCAAGTGCTTCTTCTTCTGCTTTAACTACTCAGGGATATGGTGCTCTCATGGGATTCGGGGAGCAGGACCCTGGGTTCTTGCTCCAGCTGCAGTGCAGGGTGTATACATTCAGGGTAGAAATGGAGGGACAGGTTGCTGGCCAGTGCAAGAGGTGGCAGGGTTGGGTATAGGCCAGAGACTCTTGGGGCCTGCTTCCTGACTGCTCTCCAGCTTCACCCTGGCAGAAAGCAGTCCCTGCTACATCAGCACCCCAACATAAGCACCCCAGCACTAGTCCTCTGTTGGCATCCAATGAGCACCCCCACATGAACATTGCAGCATGAGTACCTCACTCTGAGCAGCTCGATGTGAAGATCCCAATGTGAGGACCAAACATGAGCACCCCAACATGAGCATTCTGTTACCATGCCAACATAAGCATCCCAATGTAAGCACCCCAACAAGAGCACTCTGCTAGCATGCCAACATGAGCATTCCAATGTGGGTAACCCAGTATGAGCATCCCAACATGAGCACTCTGTTAGCATGCCAACATGGACATCCCAGTTTGGGTAACACAGTGTGAATATCCCAACATGAGCACTCTGTTAGCATGCCAACATGAGCATCCCAATGTGGGTAACCCAGCGTGAGCATCCCAACGTGAACATCCCAGTGTGGGTAACCCAGTGTGAGCACCCCAACATGAGCATCCCAATGTGGGTAACCCAGCATGAGCATCCCAACATGAGCACTCTGTTAGCATGCCAACAGTTACCAGTTACCCAGTGTGGGTAACTCAGTGTGAAAACCCCACCCTGTTAGCATCCCATGAGCATCCCAATATGAACATAGCAGCCTGAGCATCCCAGCTTGAGCACCCTAATTTGAGCATCTGAGCCGAAGCATCTCCACATGAGCACCCCAACATGAGCATCCCAAAGCAAACATCTCAGCCTGAGCATTCCCACATGTGCACTCCAACCTGAGCACTTACTGTGAGCCCCCTGCACTGTGAGCACCTCAGCCCCGTGGTGCACCCTAGCACCCCACCTGCACACCCCAAGGGGCCACAGATTCACTTGCAGGGTGTCTCTTCCCTGCCCCACTGCAGAAAAGCAGGAGAGAGAAGGGGAGTGCCTCACTGAGGGGTAAACACAGCAGAGAGAGCTTTAATAACGGGGTTCGGTGGGGAGGCTGGTGGGGCCACCCCTTAAAACACTCTGGAGCTCCCCTTTGCAGTGCAAGGGGGAACAGGAATTTCACTGGAGCATCTCAAAGCTAAGCCATGTGGGGATACCACTCCACAGGATTCCATTATCCTGGTTACCCAGTGGTGCTAAGTGAAGGGTTCTGGCATAACTGGGAAGAGAAACCTGTGCCTAGCTGCATGGAAAAGCAACCGGGCAGGAAGCGTCATCTGCTAGGGAGGTTTGGAGCATTCGACCACCTTTTGTAAAGCTTTCCTAGGCAAATCCCTTTCTGCCAGCACAGAGCAGGCAGTATTTAAAATACTTAAATCCAGGTTCTGCTAGAGGAACTGGGTCTCGTGGCAGGTGTTACTGGACTATTTTCTGTACCTGGGTCGAGGCAATGCCAAGCACAAATACAAGTTGGGCAGTGAGTGGCTGAAGAGCAACCCTGAGAAGAGGGACCTGGGGGTGCTGGTGGACAAGAAGCTCAACATGAGGCAGCAGTGTGCACTTGCAGCCCAGAAAGCCAACCAGAGCCTGGGCTGCATCAGGAGAAGTGTGGCCAGCAGGTCGAAGGAGGTGATTCTCCCCCTCTACTCCGCCCTGGTGAGAGCTCACCTGGAGTACTGCATCCAGTTCTGGAGCCCCTATTACAAGAGGGATGTGGACATGCTGGAGTGTGTCCAGAGAAGGGCCACGAGGATGCTCAGAGGGCTGCAGCACCTCTGCTATGAGGACAGACTGAAAGAGTTGGGGCTGTGCAGTCTGGGCAAGAGGAGGCTCCCAGGTGACCTTCTTGTGGCCTTCCAGGATCTGAAGGGGGCCTACAGAAAAGCTGGAGAGGGACTTTTTAGGCTCTCAGGTAGTGACAGGACTAGGAGGAATGGAGCAAAGCTGGAGGTGGGGAGATTCAGATTGGATGTGAGGAGGAAGTTGTTGAGCATGAGAGTGGTGAGACCCTGGAATGGATTGCCCAGGGAGGTGTTTGGGGCGACATCCCTGGAGGTGTTTGCAGCCAGGCTGGATGAGGCTGTGGGCAGCCTGATCCAGGGTAGGGTGTCCCTGGGTATGTCAGGGGGGTTGGAACTAGCTGATCCTTGTGGTTCCTTCCAACCCTGACTGATTCTATGACTTTAGGAGCTGCTTTTGGATGCAGCTACCAGCCCCTTCCCCACAGCCACGGGGAGAATCCTCAGGGTCCTCTCTGTGCCAGGGAACTGAAAATGGTCGCTTGCTGCTAAGGAGCTTCACTGATTTCTCCCGTTTTAGGTGCCAGGACCCCAGCCAGGGGGTTGAGAGGTGCAGTCCCACAGGTCTGGCTCAAAGTCCCGCCAAGCCCTGTGGCTCCACCAAGTTCATGACTCAGGCAAATCATTAACCGAGGTAGGGTTGGTGGAGTGAGGCTGAGCCCCAGGGAACTTCGGACTGCAGCGAGTGGCTCTGCCACACTGGTGTGGCCGTTTCTGGGCCATCCCAGGGTGTCACCATCCTGTAGCACCCCACACTTACAGCGGGAACCAGGGAGGGCCCACAGGCCAGCTGACCCGTGGCATACAGGACCCATGCCCCCAGGAGTGTGAAGACCAGAGATGGCAGAGGGAAAGTGCCACTGTCACATGCTGTGACCTACCTTCTGGCAGTGCTGCTTCCTGGTCGCTGGAGTCCAGCCTTGCCAGCTTCACCTGCAGTGCAAACAAGCAAGTGTGGAGCTATCAGACCCCTGGCACTTGGGCATCCTCCCTGGTGCACATGGTCCCCACCCCAGCATTCCTGCATCCTACCCAGAAACCATGAATCCCCCTGGGCACTGCTGCATCCCTGCTGCAGCACTCATACATTCCCCCAGCACTCATATACCCCTCCAGCACTCATACATTCCCCCAGCACTCATACACCCCTCCAGCACTCA
>VWZI01023972.1:0-13883 GCA_013396835.1 Psilopogon haemacephalus | reverse complement strand
CTATTCTATCCTGGTGTGGCTGATGTGCAGCCCCATGGTAGCCATATAGGACTGTTTCGTGAAGTCTGCCTCAGATCTCTCCTGTATTTAAAAGCAGCAGAGAAAGCAAAGTGAACTTTCCAGGCCAGCAGCATTCCTGGTAAAACTTACTCCATCTTTCGATTTCAACAAGGATAAATGGACCTTACACATAAAATTAGGGTTTACTGCCCCTATGATCAAGTTGCCTGATTTGACTTGGCCAGTCTTTTACACTCTACCATACCACATGGTACTGACACACATGCTGGATGCTAACTGGAATATTTTAAGGAAAGAAGTTAGGTCATTGATTGCGAAAAGAAAATAATGATGGTGTCTATAACATTCCTTGGTTTGCTGGTAGGGGTAAGAAGTCAAAATATCAACAATGTCCTCTCTCTTTGTGCTGGGATGTTGACCTGTTCCTTTCTCTGTCTGGTCTGTGTTAGAATAATAGAATCAGTCAAGGTTGGAAGGGACCATAAGGATCATACTGTTCCAACCCCACAGACATGGGAAGGGACACCCTACCCTAGATCAGGCTGCCCACAGCCTCATCCAGCCTGCCCTTAAACACCTCCAGGGATGTGGCCCCAAACACCTCCCTGGGCAACCCATCCCAGGCTCTCACCACTCTCATGCTCAACAACTTCCTCCTCACATCCAATCTGAATCTCCTCACCTCCAGCTTGGATCCATTCCCCCTAGTCCTGTCATTACCTGATATTCTAAAAAATGCCTCCCCAGCTTTTCTGTAGACCCCTTCAGATATTGGAAGGCCACAAGAAGGTCACCTGGGAGCCTCCTCTTCTCCAGACTGAACAGCCCCAACTCTTTCAGTCTGTCCTCATAGCAGAGGTGCTGCAGCCCTCTGAGCATCCTCGTGGCCCTTCTCTGGACACACTCCAACATGTCCACATCCCTCTTATCCCAGGGGCTCCAGAACTGGATGCAGTACTCCAGGTGGGGTCTCACCAGGGTGGAGTAGAGTGGGAGAATCACCTGCCCCCACCTGCTGACCACATTTCTCCTGATGCAGCCCAGGCTCTGGTCGGCTTTCTGGGGTATAGGTGCACACTGATGGCTCATTTTGAGCCTTTTGTCCAACAGAAACCCCAAGTCCCTGTCCTTAGAGCTGCTCTCCAGCCAGTCGCTGCCCAGCCTGTATCAGTGCCTGGAATTGCCTCGACCCAGCTGCAGGACCTTGCACTTGGCCTTTTTGAACCTCATTGGAGCGTGGTGGCTCTGTTTGGTTCATAGAAAATAGCCTAACTATTAGAATTCAGGCAACTTCTGCAGGAAAAAGGATGGTGAATATTTCCATGCGATTTCTTCTATTCTCATCATATATAATTAAAGGCAAGTGCCAGAAAGCAGTAGGCTTTCCCTTTTGCTTTGTAAGAGACGTAGGTTAGAGGGCTGGCTTTCAAAAGTGCCTCTGAGAAGTAATGACTCTTCTTGGTACAAATGTGGTAAACTATAATTAAGGTATTTGGGGGAATTGAAACAGATTTTGGGAACAATGTCTTATGCTTTTACATTAGGACTATAGCCTCTGTGTAATTAGAGGTAAGTGCTTAGCTGCTGTTATTCTCTCCCTGTCTACAAAACCCACTCTTTGTTTAGAACTGAAGGAAAACAGGGAGGGGGCCTGGAGCTGTATGTATTACTGCAAACTGGGGAAAAAAAAAAAATTGGAATACAGGACTTAGGGTTGTCCATGTCTGGTATAATTTCAAGTTTAGAAATATCTTTTTCCCCTATGTAAATGCCATTAGCGAATGGGGCAACAGAAGGACAAATTACTGTTTAGTGAGTACTCAGTACTTAGTAAGTGCTTCTTTCTAATGAATAATGCTTTAAATCACGTTGCTAGAAGCACTCCACTTAGGTTTCAAGAGCTGAATAAGCCACCTCATTGGAATCCTTCTCTCCCCTCTTTCTATACGCAGCTTTTTCCCTTGATCATCACCTTCATCTCTTTTCCTTCCCTTCCTTCTCATACTGTCTTCACCACCCTCTTCTTCTAGAGACAGATTTGGAGGGTAGAAATGAAGGTAACCTTTGCACTACCCACTGTGTTCACTGCTTCCCTCCCCCTGGTCAAAGACAGCTGCATGATGTTAAACTCAGAAAAAAGGTGAAAACCTGCCATGTTCCAGCTTGTAGCTCTTGGAATCATTAGAACGGTTTAGGTTGGAAGGGACCTCAAAGCTCATCCTGTTCCAACCCCTCCCCGCCATAAGCAGGGACACCTCCCTGTTGCTCCTTGTCTTATTGCTGCAGACCACCAAAAAGAGCTTGTCCTCAGCCACTTGACCCCCACCCCCCAAATATTTGTACACATTGGTCAGATCTCCTCTCAGCCTTCTCTTCCCCAGACTAAACAGCCCCAGGGCTCTCAGGCTCTCTCCACAGGGGAGATGCTCAAGTGAATGTGAGCAAGTCTCCCTAAATTCGTGTGGCTTGCACTACTGAAGGATCCGTGGCTGGGCTCCTGGTGGAGTCGGATAATGCCTGTCTGTATTCGGAGGTTGTTTTTCTCTCTGGGCTGGATGGGCTGCACTGCTTGAAGCACAGATTCTGTTGCAATAAGGATGGCATCTCTGCGTGGCTGTGGCAGTGGGGTGGCCAGGACAGAGGCTGCTTGATTAGAGAAGGTGAACTAAAGGTGAGAGCAGCTCAAACACAATTGTCTGTGCTACTCGAATGTGATGAGGACTGGGAAGCAAATATTTTGGCTGCTTCTCTGTATCAGGGTAAAATTTTTGTTTGCTGCTGTAGCTCTTCTCTGGTCTCTCAGGCTGCACGTAAGGGTAAGAGAGTACAAGGAGAGCACTGTGATCTCTGCTTCCTAGGGAAAGAGAATACTTTCTATGCAGCAGCATCTCTTTGAGACTGATTTACCCTGGCTGCTGGTCACGAGTGGAGACTGGGGACAGCAATTTCAGCCATTTGGCACACTATAGGAAGGCTACATGGTTTGGAGAGGATTCAAGATTTGTGTCAAGAGAATGGAAAGTTTTCTTCCTCTTCTGTTTATTCCTATCCTTGCATCCAGGTATTGCCCCAGACTGACAGGGAGAGAATGCCTCTAGGAGCATCAGTGATGCAGCAGTAGCTGCAAAGGGTCAGACAATGCCAGAGGGAACTGACACCGACTTGTTTGTATGTTGGCTGTGGTGTTCTGTATATTTAGCATTATGGGCCCAGAATTCTTCCTCTTAAAACTGTTCTGACGCTGGTGTGGAGGGGCGTTAAAAATTTAACCAGAATTAGGTATATTTCGAAACTATGGTAACAGGAATGGAGAGTCCCTAAGAACAGAAGGTAGTAGTATCCATTGTGTAGCCAAGCTGCTTGTTCAAAACAGGTTTGAGCAGAAACTACAGCTGGGCATGAAGTTAACCAGGTAGTTGGTGGTGATTGGTAGGGGTGGAGAAATAGCACCTAGCTAGCTTGGCTAATTATGATACCTTCTAAACCACATTTCCAAAAGTCAGGATGCCAACATCTACTCCAAGACCCTTGCTCACAGAACTTGCACAGCAAAAATAAAGACTGCAGCACCTTTAAATGAAGGCAATGAAACCATATACAAATAAGCTTTAAGGTCAGGATCATAATCACCAGCAAACACATGGCAGACAATCAATATGCTAAGGGTTACTGTATAAAGGAATGGACATCTCAATGACTGGGGGTACAGCCTGACAGGTTTTCTGTGTGGAACTTGCAAATATCAGAACCGTGTCTGGGCTGATCAGCTCTTTTCATGCAGATTTGGGGAAAAAACTCCCATCACAGTCATTCAGCTTTCAGAGAATCGCAGAGCTTTAGAGGTTGGAAGGGATCGCCAAAGATCATCGAGTCCAACATCCCTGCCAAGGTAGGATCACCCCAGGGTAGTACACACAGGAATGCATCCAGGCAGGTTTGGAAAGTCTCCAGAGAAGAAGACTCCACAAACTCTCTGGACAGCCTGATCCAGGGCTCCATCATCCTGTCTGTAAAGAAATTTCTCCTCACGCTGAAGTGAAACCTTTTAAGTTCCAGCTTGTAGCTGTTAGAATCATAGAATGGTTTAGGTTGGAAAGGACCTCAAAGCTCATCCTGTTCCAACCCCTCCCCGCCACAGGCAGGGACACCTCCCTGTTGCTCCTTGTCTTATTGCTGCAGACCATCAAAAAGAGCTTGCCCTCAGCCACTTGACCCCCACCCCTCAGATATTTGTACACATTGATCAGATCTCCTCTCAGCATTCTCTTCCCCAGACTAAACAGCCCCAGGGCTCTCAGGCTCTCTCCACAGTGGAGATGCTCAAGTCCCCCAGTCATTCTCATGGCTCTCTGCTGGACTCTCCCCAGCAGGTGCCAGTCTGCCCTGAACTGGGGAGCGCAAAACTGGACGCAGCATTCCAGGTAGGGTCTCACCAGGGCAGAGTAGGGGGGAGAAGGACTTCCATAGGCCTGCAGGACACACTTTTCTTGACACTTCCCAGGTTGTCATTGGCCCTCTTGTCCACAAGGGCACATTGCTGGCCAATGCAGAACTTGCTGTCCGTTAGCACTCTAAGGTCCTTCTCCACGCAGTGGCTTTCCCACAGGACAGCCTCAACCTGTCCTGCTGCCTGTTTTTGTTCCACCCCAGATGCAGGACCCTGCACTTGTCCTTATTGAACTTCACAAGGTTTGCCTTCACCCAGCTCTCCAGCTTCCCAGAGCACTGTGAAGCTTCACATCACAGTGTTGCATGTTTAGCAATAGACAGCATAAGCCTGCTGTTGTTTAGCTGCCATTGAAGAGAGATCCCTGGAGAAAAAAACATCATCTATTTTCTGTTTTTTTTTTCTCTTTTCACTCACTCTGTGGGTCTTTATTCAATGAACATCTTTTGCACTATTTTTTTTCCTCTTTTTTTTTTTTTTTTTNTTTTTTTTTCTCTTTTTTTTTTTTTTTTTTTTTTTAATCTCCTCTATGAACAGCACAAATGTGGATGTGCCACACAGGGTGAGGCTGCGAGTGCTAAGCTGCTGGTGTCTGCAGCATGCCTGGGAAGGATTGCTATCATCCCAGCTCATTTGGACAAGATAAATATAGAGCTACATCTGCAAAGGGAGTTTTAACCTCTACAGTGTGATTTTCAATGAACATCTGTCTTCAGTTATAGACGTTTTGTTCTTCCAGCTTTATTGTGAAGCATCTGTGCTCTACTCTGGAATAAAAAGTAATGTCATCCTCCACGTAGTGGAACTGTTGCTATGCCTCATTTGAAGAGTTTGAAGAGTTTGGTCTTGCTTTTTTTTATGGTTGGGCTGTTTTTTGTTTGGGTGCGGGTTTTTTTTTTTTTTTTTGTCTTCTTTTCTGTGATGGTCTGTTGTCCTGTCAGCTTTTCAGAACGGCTAAAAATGCTCTTAGAGGTGAAGGAAATGTCTATGCTTTTAATACTGATGCTCAGAGGGCTGGAGCAACTCTCCTGTGAGGACACACTGAAAGAGCTGGGGCTGTTCAGTTTGGAGAAGAGGAGGCTCCCAGGTGACCTTCTTGTGGTCTTCCAGTATCTGAAGGGGGCCTAGAGAAAAGCTGGGGAGGGACTTTTTAGGTTCTCAGGTAGTGACAGGAGAATGGAGCAAAGCTGGAGGTGGGGAGATTCAAACTGGATGTGAGGAGGAAGCTGTTGAGCATGAGAGTGGTGAGAGCCTGGAATGGGTTGCCCAGGGAGGTGGTTGGGGCCACATCCCTGGAGGTGTTTGCAGCCAGGCTGGATGAGGCTGTGGGCAGCCTCATCTAGGGTAGGGTGTCCCTGGGCATGGCAGGAAGGTTGGAACTGGATGATGCTTGTGGTCCCTTCCAACCCTGACTGATTCTATGATTCTATGAAATGTATTGCTACCTATCTTACTGACTCAGCTAGTCAGGAACACTGAAAATAATGAAGAAAAAATGCAGAGATGGGCAGTGCTTGGTGGTGCTTGCACTGTGTTTCTTTTGGAAGGAGCATTGAAACTCATCAGTAGAGCATCTCTGAACAGCAGAGATTTTTTTTTCACCAGTTGCTAGGAAGAATATTTAATGCTACTTGCATGAAAATGATAATTTTGTTTTTTGGGGTTTTTTTTTTTGTTTTTTTTTTTTTAAACAAGGAACTATAACTTAAGACTTTTGAGGAAGGAGTTGCTGGGGGGGAAGGAGTGCTCAACCCACCCCACAGCAAAGTACTAATGAGCACCCTGGGCCTGAAGATCAGGAAAAGGCAACCGCAGTTGGTAAATCATCTTCAGTGGATGATTTACTTAAATGCCTCTGCACCTAGGCAGGGAGTGTGGGGGGCTGTGAGAACAAGGAAGAAGAACCACAGGCATGCACATGCTTGCAGGGTTGTGATGTCATTAGCATTACTGAGACCAGGTGGGATGGCTCTCCTGACCAGAGTGTGGGACTAGATAGGGAAGAAAGGCACGGGAGAAGAGGTATGCTGTCCTCTACATCACAGGCCAGCTGGAGTACACAAAGCATAGAAGAAGTGATAGAGAGCTTATGGGTGAGAATTAAAGGGAAGGCAAGGAAAAGTGACATCATAGTTGGGGGTGTGGGGGGGTTGCTGCTGTAGACCACCTGACTGAGAACACTGAGTGGGTGAGGTACTTTATAAAGAGATGGGAGCAGCTTCACATTCACAAGTCCTGGTTGTCATGGGAGATTTTGGCCACCCAGATATCTGTTGGAAGGACAATACAGCAGGGAGACAGCAGTATAAGAGGTTCCTGGAATATATCGATTAATAATTTCCTCCTCAAGGTGGTAAACAAACCCATGACACAAGATGCTGTGCTGGGTCTTGTCCTCACTAACAAGGAAGGGCTGGTGAGTGATGTGAAACTTAAGGGTGACCTTGGCTGCAGAGACCACAAAATGATAGAGTTCAAGATCCTCAAGGTGCCAAAGACTGTGTGAAACAAGCTGATTGCTCTGGGTTTTAAGAGAACAGAGTTGGAATCATGGAATCATAGAATCAGTCAGGGTTGGAAGGGACCACAAGGATCATCCAGTTACAAGTCCCCAGCCATGCCCAGGGGCACCCTACCCTAGACCAGGCTGCCCACAGCCTCATCCAGCCTGGCTGCGAACACCTCAAGGGATGTGGCCCCAAACACCTCCCTGGGCAACCCATCCCAGGCTCTCACCACTCTCATGCTCAACAACTTCCACCTCACATCCACTCTGAATCTCCCCACCTCCAGCTTTGCTCCATTCTCCCTAGTCCTGTCACTACCTGATAGCCTAAAAAATCCTTCCCCAGCTTTTTGTAGACCCCTTCAGATACTGGAAGGCCACTGGAAGGCCACAAGAATGCCACCTGGGATCCTCCTCTTCTCCAGACTCAACAGCTCCAAATTTTCCAGCTTTCCTCTGAGCATCCTCGTGGCCCTTCTCTGGACACACTCCGGCATGTCCACATTCCTCTTGTCTCAGGGGCTCCAAAACTGAACATAGTACTNCTGTGTCCCGCCTCTGCAGCCTGTCCAGGTCCCTCTGGAGGCCATCCCTGCCCTCCAGCCTGGCTGCTGCACCACACAGCTTGGGGTCATCAGCAAACTTGCTGAGGCTGCACTCAATGCCTCTGTCCATGGCACCCACAAAGACTTTAAACAAGACTGGTCCCAGGACTGATCCTTAAGGGACTCTGTCACTGCGTCCACTGGGACATGGACCCATTGAGAGCTGCTCTTTGGGTGTGGCCATCAAGCCAGTTCTTTATCCATCTGCCTGTCCACATATCAAAGCCATGTTTCAGCAGCTTGGAGAACAGGATGTGGTGCAGGACTTCATACTCTTCAGGGATCTGCTTGGTTGTCTCATGGGAAAAAGCCCTGGAGGATAGAGGGTCCCATAAAAGCTGGTAAATATTGAAGGACCGTCTCCTCCAAGCCCAGGAGCAGTGCACACCAAGAAGACAGAAGGCAGGCAAGGGTGCCATGAGGCCTGCAAAGATGAACAAGTTGTTCCTGGACTTACTTGGCCAAAAAAAAAAGAGAGACTGCAAGGAATAGAAGCAAGAACAGGCCACTTGGGAGGACTACAAAGAAGCTCTGGTGCCCCCAGCACAAGAAGGACATGGAACTGCTGGAGTGAGTCCAGAGGAGAGCCACAAAGATGATCAGAGGTTTGGAGCTCCTCACCTGCAGGAACAGACTGTGACAGCTGGGGCTGTTCAGCCTGGAGAAAAGAAGGCTCTGGGGACACCTTAGAGCAGCCTTCCAGAGCCTATGAGAAATCCCCAAAGGGATTTTTTGCAAGGGCTTGTAGTGATAAGATGAGATGGAATGGATTGAATCTCGAGGAGGGCAAATATAGACTGGATGTTAGAAATAACTTTTTTTACAATGAGAGTGGTGAGATACTGGAACAGGTTGCCCAAGGAGGTTGTAGATGCTCCCTCCCTCCTTGGAGGTGTTCAAGGCCAGCTTGGAGCAGCCTGTTCTGGTGAGAGGTGTCCTTGCCTATGGCGGGGGGTTGGAACTAGATGATCTTTGAGGTCCCTTCCAAACTAAGCAATTCTGTGATTCTGTGGAACTAGGTAATATTCGCAGTGCCTTCCAAGCCAAACCATCCTATGAGTCTACAGATAAGTGAGAGCCCTTTTAGGTGAGCTGAAAATGGTATCAACAATTTTTCATTTTATTGTAATCTCCATTCTGGTAAATAGATCACTTTGGGGAGAAATATATATTGATAACAATCCTCTTTCATAAAGCAGCAAGACCTGTTTCTAGCCCTTCATTTCCTGTCATTCACTGAGAGGCTTCTCACTCAGCAGGAGCATATGTCAGTATCTCTTCAGAGCTGTGGGTTTTTTGGTTTTTTTTTGTCTCAATGTGTGCCTCAAACCTGCCTCCACTGAATTATACTTGGGATGCCTGCAGGTTTGCTCTTTCTTGTCTCCAGTGACATGTTTGTGCTGTGATGGGGCACCAACACGTGAGCATCTGGGCCCCACTCCAGCACACTTTCCTAAGGATCACGTAAGAACTGAGACAGACCTATCTTTTTGGTCCTATTGGAGTTGTCTGCTGAGATACAGACATGCTGACCTTGCACCCACATGTGGGCCAGTCGTCCTGCTTGGATGGTTCTGAAGATTGCTGAATATGAGCCAGCAATTTGCCCAGGAGGCCAAGAAAGCCATTGGCATCCTGGCTTGGATTAAAAGTGATGTAACCAGCAGGACTAGGGAGGAGATTGTCCCCTTGGACTCGGCTTTGGTGAGGCCATACCTCGAGTGTTGTGTTCAGTTTTGGGCATCACAATGCAAGAGAGATGTGGAGGTGCTGGAGCAGGTCCAGAGAAGGGCAACGAAGCTGTGGAAGGCCTAGAGAATAAGTCTTATGAGGAGCAACTGAGTGAGCTGGGGGTGGTTAGTTTGGAAAAGAGGAGGCTGAGGGGAGACTTCATTGCTGTCTACAACTACCTGAAGGGTCATTGTGTAGAGGCTGCTGCTGGTCTCTTCTGACAGGTGTTTGGAAACAGAGCAAGAGGGAATGGCCTCAAGCTGGGGAGGTTTAGATTGGACATTAGGAAAAAAAAAATTTACAGAGAGAGTGGTCAGGCAATGGAATGAGCTGCCCAGGGAGGTGGTGGAGTCTCCAACCCTGGATGCGGTTGAGTCCTTTGGATGTGGTGCTTGGGGATATGGTTTAAGGTGAACCTCATAGAGTAGGATTCTAGATTGGACTTGGTGATCCTGAAGGTCTTTTCCGACACTGATGTTTCTGTGATTGTGTGATTCTGTGAATGCTAAACCCTGCTCTCCATGACCAAACAAAGTGCTGACTTGGCACTTTGCCAAGTGAATGCTCTGAGACTGTGGTTTTGTGGTTGCAGACCCTGTGGTGTCTTGGGGTAGATAAAGGGTCCATAATAATGAGATCATCTCTACTAGCACTCTGTTGATGAGACGTTTTAAAGCTTTTCTGTGTCACTTTCCTTAAGTGCTAACTCCATGCTCCAAGAAAGTATTACAGCTCTGGCAGCCACTGTATGTTGCTGTGCATAAATATCTGGGGAGTGTTTCTTCTCCAATTTGCTTTTTTGTTGCAGCCTTTTTTCCCCCTTCTCCTTTTATATAAACTGAATTATTGTAGTGCTATGTGAAAAAAAAAAGTTAAATCTGTGTGGGAATATCTGGAAAGGTATATAAGGGCATATGGCTTGTGAGCATCTATTTTCAATGGCTATTCAGCACAAAATCAAAGACAGTAGATGTGAAAAGTAATCAACCACACTTAAGATACACAGAGTCTAGCAAGAGGTAACAAAGAGAGTAGATGTGAAAAGTAACCAACCACACTTAAGATACACACAGTATAGAAAGTGGTAACAGAGAGAGTAGATGTGAAAAGTAATCAACCACACTTAAGATACACAGAGTCTAGCAAGAGGAAATGGAGAGAGTAGGTATGAAAAGTAATCAACCACACTTAAGATACACAGAGTCTAGCAAGAGGTAAGGGAGAGAGTACTGAAGTCCAGAAAGCAGGCTGCTTACGAGTTGGTAGTGATTTGGTTGGGGATTCATTGGCTGAGGTAGGAATTATTTTTATATTCCTGGAAGCCTCACCCCAAACTATATCCAGAACTAGTTATGGCTTATTTACAGGTTCTAGTTTGGTCGGGAAATCCTCACAAGGATGCTTGTGGGCATGTTTAGTAACTTAGGGAAGTCAGGAAATGGAAAGGGCTAAGCTACAACACAGCTTCATCCCACTATATAAATTGGGCCGAGCAGAGAACCTAGGGAACAGCAGACTTTACTCACAGAGGTGAGGTGGGAGTTTAGCAATGATCCCTGGGGAATTTCTCTGCGAAGTCATATCCACGTTGCTGATCCACATGGCAAAGTCAAAGTGTCTCTGACACAGCTTCCATGAGGCAAAAGATCATGGGCCAGCACTGCCCCAGCAGCACAGGGAAAAGCCAAACTGCTGGCATGCTGCCCAGCCTCAGGGTAGCTTAAGAGGGAAGAGTTGGCATGTGTTTGATCAGAAGTTACAACAGGTTGATAGTCACAAGGTTGTGAGGAGATGAGATCCAGGGGAAACGGAGCTTGCGTGTGAGCAGTAGGGAAAGATGGTATGTAACAGATTCCAAAACGAAGGAGGAGCTCCCTTCTCCTTTGTTTGGCCTTCTGGGACTTCCTGGCCATACGTCACAAAATTCTGAACCCATATATACCTAGAGCCTAGATAGCAGGGTTAGAGTGGCACCAGTCTCAACACCATGATGGTGTGGTTCGCGGTGGCGATGCCTACCTTAAGAAGATAAGTGCCTGCCAGCCCTGCAATCTATGCATCTCAGTTTTGCTGGTCAGTTGGATAAGGTGAGTATAACCTGCTCTTTGATCAATAGGGTTACTCAGCATTCCTTGTCATATACCTTTTCCTCTGTGATTTAAGTATTTGAGCTATAAGCGTTGTAGTTTCCAGTATACCTTTCTTTCTATGATTTCAGTATTTGAGCCATAAGCATTGCAGTATCCAGTGTATCTTTCTTTCTATGATTTCAGTAATAAGCATTCAGCCTTAAGCATTTTAGTTTCCAGTATATCTTTCTCTCTGTGATCTTAGTATTTGAGCCATAAGCATTGCAGTTTCCAGTAGATCTTTCTCTCTATGATTTCAGTATTTGAGCTATAAGCATTGGGGGTTCCAGTATATCTTTCTCTCTCTGATTTCAGTATTTGAGCTATAAGCATTATAGTTTCCAGGATATCTTTCTCTCTGATTTCAGTATTTGAGCTATAAGCATTGGGGGTTCCAGTATATCTTTCTCTCTATGATTTCAGTATTTGAGCTACAAGCATTGTAGTTTCCAGTATATCTTTCTCTCTATGATTTCAGTATTTGAGATATAAGCATTGGGGGTTCCAGTATATCTTTCTCTCTCTGATTTCAGTATTTGAGCTATAAGCATTATAGTTTCCAGGATATCTTTCTCTCTGATTTCAGTATTTGAGCTATAAGCATTGGGGGTTCCAGTATATCTTTCTCTCTATGATTTCAGTATTTGAGCTACAAGCATTGTAGTTTCCAGTATATCTTTCTCTCTATGATTTCAGTATTTGAGATATAAGCATTGGGGGTTCCAGTATATCTTTCTCTCTCTGATTTCAGTATTTGAGCTATAAGCATTGTAGTTTCCAGGATATCTTTCTCTATGATTTCAGTATTTGAGCTATAAGCATTGTAGTTTCCAGGATATCTTTCTCTCTCTCTCACCTTTCTCTCTCTCACCTTTGCTGTTCCCCATTCAAGTCTGCAAGGTGGGGGGAGTGGAAAACAGGTTTTGTGCCTTCTTCTTCCCCCATTCCAACCTCTGGAGACAGAGGTGTGGGGGAGAAAGGGGATTTGGAGTGCCCCACAACAGGTAGGCTGATCAGAAGATGACCAGAGGGCTGGAGCACTTCTGCTATGAGGACAGGCTGAGAAAGTTGGAGCTTTTCAGCCTGGAGAAGAGAAGGCTTTGAGGAAACATTATAGTAGCCTTCCAATACCTGAAGTGGGACTATAGGAAGGCTGGGGAGGGACTATTCACAAGGTCTTGATAATGACAGGATGAGGGCTAATCGGTTTAAACTGGCAGAGGGGGGATTTAAATGGGATGTTAGGATGAAGTTCTTTGCAGTGAGGGTGGTGAGACACTGGAACAGATTGCCCACAGAGTTTGTGGATGCTCTCTCCCTGGAGGTGCTGAAGGCCAGGTTGGATGAGTGCTTGAGTGACCTGATCTAGTGGGAGGTGTCCCTGCTTATGGTAGAAGGTTGGAATTGGATGATCTTTGAGGTCCCTTCCAAACTAGGCCATTCTATGATTCTATGATTCTGCAGTCTCAAAGCCCTGGAGAAGTTCAACCAGGAGAGATGGTAAGTGAAGAGATGAGATTACCTTGGGTCTCAAGGAAAAAAAGAAAACTTGCTGTGGGAATGGTTTGTGGTGTGTAGTGTTGTGCAAAAAGTGCCATGATATTTTTCACGATGATCAGTCAATGCATGTTTCATGAGATATTTAAGGGAAGGGCTAAAGACAGGATGGGAGGGATTATGGCAGATCCTGGAGGGAAAAGTGTGGGGAGTGGGTAGGGTAGAAAGGGTAGAAGAAGCTGGTCATAGTGTAACACAGGTGACATGACCTTGTGTCCCGAGGCAACCCTGGGCAGCAGGAGAGGTTGTGCTAAGATTCAGAAAGTCCCTGGAGTAAAGTGAACTGACACCAAGCAGTTGATGATTTGGGTTTATTAGAGCCAGTGAATGCTCTTAGTAATGGACTGGAGCAGAGGGAAAATGTGAAGAAAAAGGAGAGATGAAAAATAGAGAGAGAGAGAAGAAGACTGAGAGAAAAAAGACAGATATCACCACTCATTGTGGCGATTTCACAGGAATGGTTCAAGTCCTTCAGTGGTGGGTTCACATCCCAGCAGGGTCTTCTGTGGTAGATGCAACAACTGGACCCCAGAAAGTGGAATGCTTTTATATCCTGTGGTCTCTCCAAACCACAAAGAGATGTGTGCAGAGAGAGGTGAGCCCTCCAGAGTAATAACTGCCATCGGCCTTCCTGTGCCACCATTGCAGTGGTTTTAAAATAAGGAAAGAAGGAACTCCCACCTCCACAGAAATTACTTCTTTTCATTATTATGCCATTCTGCCAAGACAGCAACTCCCCTTGAGCTCTGTGAAGGTCCATGAAAGATCAAAGTCACACAGATCAAGGATGTCACCCACTGTTCTGAGTCATTCAGCTCTTACGCACAGGTTATTGACCACTGTGAGGAAGTTCTTCACAGAGAGAGTGATTGGCATTGGAATGGGCT
>VWZI01023969.1:0-20690 GCA_013396835.1 Psilopogon haemacephalus | reverse complement strand
TTCCTTCCTTTCTTCCTTCCTTTCTTATTCCGAATTCCTTCCTTCCTTATTCCGAATTCCTTCCTTCCAAATTCCTTCCTTCTGAATTCCTAAGTGACCTGCTTCCTGACTTCCTTACTTACTTCTTGACTTACTTACTTCCCGCCTTCCTTCTGACTTCCTTCCATCCAAATTCCTTCTCAGTTTCTTCCCTTTGAGTTCCTTCCTTCCTTTTTTCTTTTTTTTTAAACAGACCACCATAAAGCTTTCTTGTGAAAAGACTCATGAGTTACTAAGCTACCTTGAACTTTGCATAAGATATTAAATGATCTGTGTCTTGGCTTAAAGCCATTTCTTCAACAACAGAGGTTAATCAACTTAAAAGCCCTCGGGTTGATGGGAGTGTAATAATGCCTTATACTATAAGGAAAATGCAAAATGTACTGGAAAGGTACTGCTCTTACAAAGTTTAATTGATACATTCCAGTTTCATCATCAACTACTTAAAAAAATTTTAGTAGAGATATTGAGGGTTCATGATTCCCTTCACGTTTGGCTGTGGTAACTGCAAGAGTTAGATTTTAGTCCTATCGCAACTGAGTCACACAGAGTTTATAGATCTAAAGCTTCATCTTCCTGATTGTGAGCTTTTCTGCTGGCATATATGCTTGAAAACACCTGGAAGAAGAAGCTTTACTTCCATGTACTTGCTTTTTTTCTAGCTAGCTGACTAATAAGTGGTCAATGCAAACTAGTTGTATCACAGGTGACAGAAGAGGAAGCATTATCAGACCTGGAAGGGCACACTTCAGGGTTGCTTTTATGGAGAGTATGCTGTTTGGAAGATTATTAGTAAGTAGTAGTAGCATACCAATAAGCCATTCAGGGAGCTGCACATGGCAGGAAGAAATGCCAACATAATTTTGTATCTTGGACCAGTAAGAGGAAAGAAAAGAGAATAAAACTATGCTTAGCAAATAGATATGCAGACATGAGGAAAGGAAAAAAAACCTACATGTCTTTATAACAGCATGTGTGGACTGTCAGTGGAAGATCTGTCTTATGGTTTGATCTTCTAGAAGAAAACAGATAAGAAATAAAGCAATAACAACAGACAGTAGCTGAAGCTGATTTTGTGTTCTTTTATGAATCAAGAACAAACATAGAAGCTGAAGAGAGAGTCCCTCTAGCCTCAGGAGAGGAGGTACCAACTTAAGAAATTTTGTACACAAGTCTGTCAGTGCTGAAGGTCTCATCTGAGCCAAGTAACGCCGTTTCTTTCATCCGCTCCTGTTAGAGTGTGTCCAGAGGAGGACCAAGACTGAAGCACCTCTTCTATGAAGGCAAGCTGAGGGAGTTGGAGTTGTTCAGCCTGGAAAAAAGAAGGCTCCAGGCAGACATTATAGCAGCCTTCCAGTATTTGAATAGGGCCTACAGCAAAACTAGAGAGGGACTTTTTATGAAGGTATTTAGTGACAGGGGAACGGATAGTGGCTTCAGACTGAGAGAAGTTGGGTTTTGGTTAGACATTAAGAAAAATTCTTCCCCATGAGTGTGGTGAGACACTGGAACAGGTTGCCCAGAGAAGTTGTGGAGACACTGAAAACATTCAGAGCCAGGCTGGATGGGGCTGTGAGCAATCTGGTCTAGTAGTAGGTGTACAGACCCATGGCAAGGGGTTGCAACTAGATGATCTTTTAGGTACCTTCCAACCCAAACCACGCTATGATACTGTGAATTGAGGGATAATGTTTATGTTACTGCAAATAACTTTGAATTTAAGCCTGGTGTTATGAATAAGGCAGGTATTAATTAAAATATTATTATTTATTAAAAATCTTGCCTTAAATTTTTATGGGGTTGTTGTTTGGTCATGAAATATATTTACAATGGATATGTACAGTGCATGGGCAATATGAAACAATTTAAGCAAACTGGGGAAATGCAAAACAATATTCTAAGTAGGAAAGAGAATCTGTGGCATGATGTGCCATTTGTCCACTGAGGAGAGATTCTACAGGCTCCTTGCTTCTTATCTATGGTACTGGGGTACTTGTGCCCCCTTTCTGCCTGGCAAGACACTTCTGTCTTCTCCTGGGTTTTTGGTATACACTGTGGCTGGCTGTGGTTTCACAGAATCACAGAAACATCCAGGTTGGAAAAGACCCTCAGGATCACCAAGTCCAACCTAGAACCCTGCTTTACAAGATTCCCCTTAAATCATGTCCATAAACACAATATCCAAATGACACTTAAACATATCCTGGGTTGATGACTCAACCACCTCCCTGGGCAACTCATTCCAGTGCCTGACCACTCTCTCCATGAAAAACGTTTTCTTAATGTCCAGTCTAAACCTACCCAGTTTAATCTTGAGGCCATTCTCTCTTGTTCTGTCTCCAGTTACCTGTGAGAAGGGCCCAGCAGCAGCCTCTCCACAATGTCCTTTCAAGTAGTTATAGACAGCAGTAGGGTCTCCCCTCAGCCTCCTCTTTTTCCAACTAACCAGTCCCAGCTCCCTCAGTCACTCCTCATAACATTCATGCTCTAGGCCCTTCATCAGCTTTGTTGTACTCCTCTGGACCAACTCCAGCACCCCCACATGTGTCTTGTATTGTGGTGCCCAAAACCGAACACATTACTCAATGTGTGTCCTCACCAGAGCCAAGTACAAGGGGACAATCAGCTCTTTACTTCTGCTGGTAACAGCATTTTTAATACAAGCCAGAATGCCACTGGCCTTATTAGCTGCCTGGGCACACTGCTGGCTCATGTTGTTCTGCCTATTACAACCAGATCCCTTTCTGCCAGGCAGCCACACTGCCCCAAGCCTGTAGCGTTTCTTGGGCTTGTTGTAACCCAAATGCAGGACCTACCATTTGGCCTTGTTGAAACTAAAAAAGACACATTCGGAATTTCTTTCCTTCCCATATAACCCAGAGAGGGTTTTGCTGGTGTGACTCAGCTCTTACCACTTATCAATCCCTGTTTCAGATATTTCAGAAAGCATTTGGCAAAGTTTATTGCCTACAGTGCTGTAGGGCTGTTGTGCTTCCTTTCTGGGTAAACTGAGTCACAGCAAAGATACTAGGTAGACAAGGCAAGTTGTTTACAATCTTGGCTTGTATTTGTAATTTGCATGAGAATCAGTTTGGCCAACTGGCAATTGCAGTAAATAGAACAAATAATCAGTAGAATGGCATTTATGTACATTTATGGAAGGCAGGGGCCTGCATATGTCAGATGAATGCACCTTGTTTACAACAAGTTGAAGACATGAACAAAACATGTCCAGGTAAGCTCTTGTTTATCAGACCTGATGGCTTCTGGTCTTTAGTCTTTTTCCTGCATTCCCCTGGACAGTGGAAGGAGGGAGGCAGAGAGGGGGATTATGCCTGCATGAGTGAGGACTTGTATTGGGTTTGTGTTGGACCCATTTGGCCCTACCACCACACAGTGGAAGATGAAAACAAAGGTTGTTTTGTGAGTTCAACTGATCTTAAACTATAATTTTAATAAACGTGAAAATACTTTTATAGAAATTAACTAAATTACTCCTCTTGAAGTAACTTTGGTACTGTCCTCCATGCTAGTGTTTTGAGTGCTGTGAAAGTTACAGTAAGCAATACTGCAGATATAGACATATAGAGTACCTTGCTGTTCTTGAAGGAGCATATCATACTTATCCATGGATGGTGGTGTATTTGGCAGTTTTTATTATCTGAGAAAGTGCTGCTAGGCTGAAGGCACTGACTTCTACATCTTCTGAGATGCTACAAATCAGACTGAGGGTTAAAAATGTTATTTTTGTTGTTCCATGGTAGAATTGGTAGACAGCACCCATTTGTGCTAAGATGAGTGTTTGCAGTAGGTTCACTTTCACTGCAGTTTGGCAGTCCTCCATTTGTTCAGCATAGCATAAACCAGCATTTAACCTACTCTCACTTGTATAACACTGTGGCCATTGCTAGACTTTTGATAAGGGATATGTGTAAGAAGGTTTCCTGTATTAAAATAGACTGTTGGAGATGCTACCTAGCAGCTTGGAGTAATCTGTTAAAATAGTCTGTGATTCTGGCATCTTATATGTACCTAGCTGAAATTATAAACATGCTTGGAGTAGAAAATGCTGTCCATGTGAACAGGTTATAAAAATATGATCTTTATGTGTTACTTGAGTTATTTTAGTCGTTATTGCTGGGGAATGGGAAAGTGAATCATTCAGAATTAATGTGCTGAGCAGTGTCAGTGGTAGAGTGTACCTGTGTATGTGCTTCCCTGTAGATGTCCTTGTGTGGTAGTATTGCATGTGGCAGCTCTTGGATCATAGCTCTTGTTTTATGGTTTGGAGTTACATCTGTGTGCTCAGGACATTACAACTTAGCCCAGTGGTTCTAATATTCCTGTTAACTTCCTCTCCAGAGGCACAGGACATTCTGTGTGAATATGAATGGTATGGTATGGCTGGTGTGGCTTGTCTGCAAGCCTGATCTATTTCTATCTGTACAAAATTTTTATGTGATTCCTAATTATTACTAGAAAGCACAAATTACTTGCTATTATTTTGCTAAATGAAATCCTGCATTTTCTGAATAAGTATTCTTACCCACCTAAGTAATCTACTTCCTCTGAGAAAACTCAGACATGACAAGCCTTATGGCTTCCTTCCAATCTGAGATATTTTATGATTCTGTCACATTTTAGGTTGTTTGGTGAATTTTTTTGTTGTATTTAAAAAAAAAAATTGCTCTCTTTATGAGTATTGCGAACTACAGGAACAATTAACTATCCAAACATTTTCTACATCTTTATTATCTGTACTTTAAAAAAAAAAAAATTGGTTTGATAATACACGGTACTAGAAGGTAGTTCTAAAAAAACATGCTTTCACCTTCCTTTTATTGAAGAAAATACTTCAGACTGAAAAACAATATGGAAAGTCACTTTTCTCTCTTGTCAGTGTCTTACATCAGAATTCGAAGCACAAGCTTTGTTTTCTGTTTGTCCTCACTAATTTTGGCCTCGAAATAGAAACCTGAAATTCTTACTAACACAGATTATAGGCTGAATTTATATTTAAATATTAGTTAAATATCTGTCATGATTTCTTAGAAAAACTCCATTGCAGAAATGCTTTGGTAGAAGCTGCAAATGAGAGATTAGGGAGTGAAATGGGATAGCTACATGCAAATAAATAGAGGCAGTCATAAAAAATACACCCTCTCTGGAATGACCAGAGAAAGGCAGCATGCAATGGAAACCTCTGAATGCCTTCAAAAATGTAAGGTTTGTTCCATTTCTTTAGGGAAAGCTTTGAGATCATCTAGTAGGTTACATTGACTGTGTTCTTATTTTACACAGAAATATTCCAGAAGAAACCTGAAATTGTTTGGAGGGATATTATGTTAATAGCCTAACAAAGAAATGCTACCTCTTGCTGTTAGTCTCCTTGCTATGATATTAAAACGTCACCTTCAGAAGCTCCATCTCTGAATTCTTGTTAAGCTCTTGAGAGCTTAACTGTTCTTGAGAATAGTACAAGGAGATGACTTGTACAAGAAGATGACTTGTGCTTCCGCAGTTTGTTTGGGTTCCTATGTGTGGTGGTTTTGCCCCAGCTGGGGGGCCAAACGCCCACCAGAGCCACTCTATCACTCCCCCTCTTAAAAGGGCAGGGGAGAAGGAAAAAAAAAATATAACAAAGGCTGCTTATAGAATAGAAGCAATTTTAATAATAATAATAAAGCAAAGGGCAACAGACCGTGCAGAAGCAAGAGCAGAGAGAGATACTAATCTCTACTTCCCATCAGCTGGACGATGTTCTGGTCTTGGAAGCAGGGCTCTCTACGCTTGATGGTTACTGCTGGAGGACCAACGCCATAGACGAATCTTCCCCGAACTTCCTCCTATTACCTCCTTCTTGTATCTGAGCTGACATCATATGGTATGGAATATCCCTTTGGCCAGTCTGGATCCTCCTAGCATCTTGGGGCGGGGAGATGCTGGAAAAAGATAAACAAAACCCCCAGCCTGGGTGCTCAGCCCAGCAGTAGTCACAACACTGCTGCTTTATCAATGCTTAGATGCAGCACTGCAAAACACACCATAACCTCAGCTCAACCCAGTTCTAACCTATTACACTATGTGTTGATGAAATTCTGGTGTGCTGCAGTTAAAAAGATCAGTCCTCAGATCTCCACTTGGCCTGTTTGGATTATAAAGAGATTGCTCCAGTATGTCTGTTTAGTTATTCTTCTCTTTATGGCTGTGCTTTTTGCAAGTCAGCTGCAGGGTTCAGAAACTTTTCAGCTTTGCAGTTCTTTGATTTTTGTGTAGTTATTCCGTCTCCATTGCTGAAGAGGTAGTAAAGAGGGAGGGTATGATGGCACATAAAAATGAATGAGTCTGGTTTGTTGTGGTGTTTTGGTGTTGTGGGGAGTGTTGTTGGTTTTTTTTATTGTTGTTGATTTGTTGATGTTTTTGTCTGATATATTTTTTGTTTGTCTGGGTATTTTTGTGTTTGTTTTTTAAGTATGATTTTAAGGGTTTTGTTTTTTTTCTTTTTTAAACAGCTGTTAAGACAGAGAGTTTTGATAGTTCTTACCTGGTATGATTTTCTACAGGTTTTAGAACTGTGTTATACCTGTTTAACAAGGCTGCAGCTAATGCAAGTGTAAGAAAAGCTACAAAGGTAGTGTGAGTAGTTAAAACAAGTGTTCAGATTTCAGTGCTTTAGAGAGGGAATAATTAAAACAACACATTTTCCTGCCTTTTAAAAGAAACAACAAAAAAAATCATGTACCTAATGACATGAAAAGGTCTGGTACTTATCACTAATGACTATTGAGGATCCTTGCTAGTTGTATATGGGATAGTGTTTTGTGGAATAGGAGCAACATGAAGCAACTTTTAAAATAAAGACAGAATAATGGTTTGAATTTTTTTGTATGGTTGTTTGCACTGGATTCTTAGAAGAACAGTAACTTTGTAGATTCAGTAATCAGTTTGTTAGTTTATTCAGTTTCTTTCTTTTTTAGGGTTAAATTATTTGCTATGCAGTTATGATTAACCTCAAGAAAAATACTTAACACTAAAAAAGGATGATCTTACTAGCTTTACTTTCATTCTTTAGGGTGGTAGATAAAGCAGAAATGTGTGCTACAATATGACAAAAAATATATGGAAAAGAGTAAAATGAAGACAGTTTGTTGCTGTTGAAGACTTGTGTCTTACATGAACATATCTGTCCCAGGCACTATACTCTTTGGACAGCTGTTATTCTGAATATGTAGAGAATGGAGAATAGGTGTCCTAGTTTTATAACCCAGAAGTATTTTGGTGACTGTGTGCCATATAAGGGAAAGAGAACAAAGTTTCTTTCTTATATCCAGTTAGAGGTAAGATGAGACACAGAAAGGTTGGTTTGAAAAACCTGTACATGTATAGTTTTTGAGGATAATGGTTGTGATTATTAATAAGAGGTTATGAATTATTAATAATACTTTATTAATATTATTATTTATTATTCATAATAATAAAAAATCCAGGGAAAATTCCCTGAGATTCTTTGGATGTTCGGTCGATAAGAGGTTGTTACACAAAGGTTATTTATAAACACAGAATCAAAAGCTTAAACAGTTTAAACAGTCAAAACTTGGAAACAGGGAACCTGATAACAGGTGGAAATCCTAACCTCGTCTTTCCTCACAGACACCATAGGTACAGAGTCCTGAGGAGAGGACAAGAAAAAGTTTGCCTTGCTCCTAAGCTGTAGGCTGCAATGCAGTGCACGCTGCAAACACATGGCCGCTGTGAAAGAGGTGCAAATAGACATCCAATCCTGCTGGAGGCAGCAGGAAAAGAAAACAATGGTCCTCATCACCCTTCCTTAAATACAGTATTTGGAAGGGTGAAACTGGCCAATAGGCATTAGCATCCATTGTTTTGGCCAATGAATTCAAAGTTCTGTGCCTAGGGGTCCACCCTAATGCTTTGAGGGACAGCAGAGGACACCTGACTTGATCATGTGGCACGGGGCTTTCTTCATTCAAACCCTCATTGTCTGCTCAATCCTGCTGCTCCTGGACCTTGCTACAGGAGGAGGAGAGCCAGGAGTTTGAACTAATTTGGGCAGGATTTATGCCCTACCAGGACAATAATACATTGATTATATATTTCTGATGAGAGATTAAAGTTACATTTAATGTCCACACTCCTAATTCAGAATAACAAAAAGTTCATTTGCCTGTATATGGCAACAACAACAAAATTGTTTAACTGCATGTACTTGGTTCTGAAACATATACCTTAGTGTTAGTTTCATATGTTTGTCAAACTAAGAAGCATAACTCATTAAAAGGAAATAAACTGGAATGTTTCCATGGAGCTAGGTTGACATTAATGATGTGCACAAGAGGAAATCATCACCTTACATTTTGTGTGAGCTACTATAAAGATGGTAGGCACTTCCCTGCAGTGTTTTGCTTTCACAAGGTTGGTCTGCCTTGCTTTTCTTTGTGTTTGGAAGGCTCTGATTTTATGAAATGCAAAACAGACTTGCTTTGCCTGGCAAGTGAGAACAATTCTAATCATTTACTGCTTTATGAGGTGGTCCCAGTTTCTGAAGAAGGTGAAAGCCACTTGCTTTGTCTAGTTACTGCCTTCAGATGAGCGAACTAAAGAGGGAAATTTAAAATTAATGACTTGCAATGTATAGGTTGCTGTGTATATTTCCACACTTGGACTGCTTTTCATAAGTGATTTGAGGTGTTTTCAGAAGCTTTTCCCACAGATGCAGAAAAATGCTTGTCTGTTACTTTACTGTTAAAGGAGCTTCTGTTAAGGTTATATTTCGCTTGGATTCTAAACTGGGATGTTTTATGAAACCGAGATATTTTTGCTTTCTTGGGAGATATGAAGCCAAGGCAACATGTCTGATCCCACAGTAAATGCATTCCTTCAGCAAATGGTGAAAAGTGCTACAACTGACAACAATGCTTGATATTTTACTTGCCTTTTGAAGTGTCTTGGTGATTGGGTTTTGTTTTTTTTCTCATCATTATCATTCATTGCAGTTGTCTTCTTAATGTGTTACAGAACAGAAGCAAACACCTGGAGAAAGTCCATGTTGTTCTTGGAAATAAGTCCTGTGATTTGGATTCACTCATTTCTACTCTGGCCTATGCCTACTTTCTAGACAAGGTAATGGAAAAAATGGACCATGTGGTCTTACCTAATTTGTTCCACGTTGTTACAGACATCTTTATTGTTAAGCTGTTTGAAACATACTGTGAAAATATTATTCTGGACAATAATTTCAGTATGATCACAGATTTTTTAAGTAGAAACAATCCAAAATTGACGAGTGGGTGTTAGATGGCTTATTCAGAAGCAGCAAAAAAAATCACTCCTGTACATCATTCTTTTTGCTTACAGCTTTCTTAGCCATTTTGTGGAAGGCAAACATAGAACAAGAAAAAATCAATAGACACTTAAAAAAAATAATAAAAGGGAAAAAAACCCAAACAAAATTTAGACTGCTTCTGTTATATATTCCTATAAAGCATAAACATAAATAAATACCAGATCTTATTTTATACAGCTCTGACAATGCACACCTACGTTACAGGTCAGTCCTCCTGATGTTCTTTGCTTACCTGTGCTGAACATACCAAGAAGAGATTTTAGCTACTTCACAGAGACGAGATACATATTGAAGGAACTGAATATCCCAGAGTCATTTCATATCTTCCGGGATGAAATCAATTTGCACCAGCTGAATGCTGAAGGGAAATTGTCTTTAACGCTTGTAAACAGCAACATGCTGACAAGGTATTGCATTCTGTGTATAACAAGATGACTTATGTGGGTTTGAGCACTTTCAAAAATTATATTTTGCATTTTTGTGCATTGGTATTGGTATTGCTTTGTTAACACAGGCAAACAAAACAAAAGATGTTAACATATATTTTGTCTCTCATTATGTCCAGTAATAGTTGTCTTTCCATCACTTTTAAAGGACCTGGCTTTTTTACAGGACCTTGGGTTAGATTAGATATTTTAGATTAGATATGCTTAGACTAGATACTTAAATTTAGTTTAAATATTCTGAAGCTTCCTGTGACCACTAAATTTGAGATGAGTGGTTTTTTCTTTGTTTTTTAGTTAGCTTTCACTAAAGCATCAGGACTTTTACATTGATTTGGAGGTGGTGCACTTGCATATGTTCTGTTAAGGTGGCTACTAGATTGTTTCAGTTCTTTTAAACTGCAGCATTTTTCTCAAACTGTCCTCAAGTGCCAGAGCCTCAGAGTTTCTCTGTGGAAGACTTTGTCCATATACTCATCCTTAGGAGAGAATATTCACAGGCTCATAGTGGATTGTTTGTGGGGAGCCTCTTTTTGATGATCTATTGTCTTGCTCAGAGGGAAGGATGCTGTTTACTTCCAATTCCATTAAGAACTTCACTTAAGTAACATTTTGTTGTGCTGTGACTCCATCCTACTCTGAGAAGTTTGTATGGAAAATCTAAAATAAGAAATATGCAGGAAATACTATAGCTATTAATTCTTTAACTACAGTCAGCTTACTGCATGATTCACTTTTTCACAGTAAAAACTATCTGTAAGATTTCTTTTTGTTTGTTAGTACCTTCTTGTGTTTCTTCCTTTGAAAGAATTATGATTAGCATTTTATAATATTAAGTATAGTTTGGCTTTGTTATTGCTATTAAAAACAGAAATTTAAAAAAATTAAATGTGACATAAAGGTCTTGGGTAAGTTTTCAAAATATTCAGTGAGGAATACAGTAAGTCTCCCCTATACAGAGTTATATTTTGAGTACATACAGAAATGTTTTTCTCAAATTATTAATTTAAAGAGACTTTTATAATGGAAATATAAACATTAGTGATATATCAAGCAATAAAACCACTTTAAGAACTTTGTTTAAAAAGTTAAAGGTCAGACTTCATTTTGATATTTTTGAGCTTTTTAGCAGACTTAAAGGAGGAACAACAATGGTTTTGTAGTACAGAATTGTAAAAATATTAGAAATATTTTGCACTGGTTTGCTGGGTTGTTTAAGCATCTAGAAAGAAAATAATCTATATAATTTTTGAATTTGTTTGATAGTGAGGATAAAAGTTTGGAATCAGCTGTTGTTAAAGTCATCAATCCAGATGAGCGATGTGATGGCAGCCTGGAGTTACAAGCGTCTTCTTCCTCTTTAGTAGTAAAAGAGATTCTTCAAGAGGCACCAGATTTAATCACTCAGCAACTGGCTTATCTCCTCAGAGGTGAGAGATTACTCTTTATATTAAATACTGAAAGGTTTAATGGAGTGTTTCTGAATGTGCTCATGCAGAAAGAGTGTGATCCATTCTTTGGTTAACAATCCCTTTAAAGACCACAGGAAGCTTCATAAAAGAAGCAGGGAGTAAAGAGTTTGTTAAAGAGTAACATTACATTGAATATTAAAAATGTGCATTTAAAAATAGGCTTGAGAGGTCTTTGCTGTATCACTAGACAAGAATATTAAATGGAGCTGTCGACACATCAGCTGGGTAGCTGGAAAAGCTGTGCAGTTTGTTGATTCCAGGGGCATTGTGGACAGCAATATGGATTGGAATCTAGTATTTACATGTTAAAGCTTCTCCCAGTGGTGGTACCTTCTTACAGATTGATGTTTTAGTGGTATAGTGTGAAAATTTTACTGTTTAGAAGTGCTGTAACCAAATCTTCATTGCCCTTTCCTTTTTTATTCCCAGTAGAGTACAATGGATGGGGCTTTCAGCACTCAGAGCTGTTTTAATTTCTGTCTTCATAGTTCATTGGTTGTATTAGTTCCCTTAGTTTGTTTGTTGCAGCAGAACTCTTCAGTTGGAAACAGAATTGGTGTTGAACAGAACTGATGGTTGCTTTTAAGTTATTTACTGGATTTTAATGATGTTTAATGGATTTTAAAGGTTTTGGATTTTAATTGATATGCAACTGTTAACTGCCCTTTTAAGAAATAAGTGTAAGTATGTTTAATGAGGATTGTGAAAACTTGCTTGCACTTAGGTTTCAGAAGGTACTGGAGCCCTGGCTTGTCAGTGTGTCATCACTGTGGTAACTAGTGTTATGAGAGTGTTTTGAAAAATTGCAAAAGGTACTTTTTTCCCCATGTTTCCATAGAAGCAATATTAAGAGTAACAGAATTTGGCCTGTTTGTTTTTTTTTTTTTTTTTAGTATCTTAAAAAAACTATCAGTCTCTTTAAATATGCCATGAAATATTTTTGTAAATTCAACATTTCTGTTCAGCAGCTCTCCAGAAGTCTTGGGAAATTACCTCCATGGATGTAGAGCCAGTGACAAGGTCCTACTGTGTTTTCTCCAGTTTGTTATATTACTTTCAAAGTGTGAAAATTTCAGGGAAAGTTTGAACAGGCCAAAGTGGAAGGCAGAATGCTAGGAATTAAGATTTTGTTTTTATAAACCCGCTGAAAGATTCTAACATCTGAATATCTGAGCTGGGAACTAATTTTTAGTTTTCTGGCTTTACAGTGAATATTTTGCTAGAAGATTTGTAAGATAATAGAGATGCCTCATATTTTAATTATTGCATAGTGACTGTGACAGCTTAATTTGTTGCTTCTTCTTCAAACTTGTTTTTTCTCACATTTTTCCTTTCCATTTTGATAACAAAGGCAGATGTTTATAACCTGCCATATTTCAACTTTGAAAAAAATTCATGTGCTCTTCTGTATTTGAAAAGAAAAAGAGAGAAAACTTTTCCTGTTAAACTAGACATTCTTGATTTAGGTAGCTTAATAATTAAGGACTCTGCGTTTTTTAGCTGAATGCTCTCCTGGCATCTTTGTCTCCCTGTCAGACATGTTGTAAGTTAATTCTACCCTTGAGTTTTGAATAGAGGCTGCTTGGAGAGTCAGGGTGTTATACAGCCATATTTATCTTAAGTTTGATCTTGTGCTATCCCTGGATATGTGCCAGAAGCAAACAATTATAGAACCTGCCAGAGTCTTGGGCCTGTATCATTTTATTTCCCCAGAGATGTTTAAAAGGGGACTGTTGCCAAACTCCAGATCCATTGAACTGCTGAATCATTACATTTTCTGCTGCAGCCAGCTGGCAAAGATGTAAATTCAAGCACTCACTGTCAGGTACCTCGGGTCAGTGCACTCTCAAAAATGCCTCCTTATGTTTATTTGTATAAGGTCTTGAAGGATGCCACAAGGTGCAGACTTCAACATGTAAACAGAGACAGATTTACAGCAAGAGCATCAGCAGTTTTGGTTTGGTGTGGGGGTTTTTTTGTTTGTTTTGTTGTTTTGGTTTTTTTTAATGCAAATATGCTTTTTCTAGTTGTAAGCTACAGAGTTGAAGTATTTTTGTGGATTTTGAAGCAGTCTGACTTTCAGTAGAGAAAACTAGTTCGTTACTCCAGTCACCCAGACAAAGGCTAAGAAATGCTTTTAAGGATTTTGGGAGTTATGTAATTTTTTTTTTGTTTTCGCGACTTGATCAGATGATTCACATGCTCCCTAATTAGTGTATCCTTAACATATATGCCAGAAAGAAATAGAGGCAATGCTTCCTTCCAGCAACTTTCCTCCCTCTATTGACATTTTCTTTCATCTTTATGGCTTTCCTCTTACAGAATGAAGATTATTTCTTTAGGTCTCTTTTACAGTTTTGGTTTGTGGGTTGTTTTTCCTTGTGGGTGAGAAGTATTGAAGTATACTTTCCACGAGGGACTGTTGATTTTCCCATTGTCCTATTCTTTATTTTTCCAGGCCATTCAACAAAACCTTGACAGGAGAAATGCCTATATTGTCATTGTACTTTTCCTCTCAGCTATAAACTTAGAATTCAGGAGATGCTTGTGCTGTTCTTAATGTTTTCCCAAAATGACTTCTGCCTTCATCAGATAATGTTTAATATTAATGCACAGCAATTGCTTTTGGCAAAACTAGTGCTCCCCTTCCAAACTGCTCTGCCTAAAAGAATAAAATGCCCCTTTTTTTTTTTTTTTTTTTTTTTTTTAAGAGAGAGAGAGTCTGCCCTTTTATCTAGTGACCTCTCCATCGGAAAAAAAAAAACAACCCAGTAATGTAGTATAATGTACTCAAGAAATAATATTGAATCTTGTATTATCTATTATGTATTTCTTTCTTTCTGTGCTTGTTAGCAGACAGAGCAGCCTCCATTATGCTTTCAGAAACCCTGGGGGAGTTGCACCAGCTCTCAGTAAAATCTGCAGGAGATTTCTGAGTCCATGTATCTCTTTTACAGCAGGTACTTAAAAGAGGGCACATGACTAAATGGACTACTGACCTTTGACCAAGCAAAAGTACCTTGAGTGAACTTTTTTTCTGATCTATGCAGAGTCTTTACCCTCCATGGATGCTGAGGATGCCTGCGAGAGAAGTGTGTCTTTCTTTCCTCTTGATAAGCACGCAAATAAAGAATGAAGGAAGAATAAATGTTGATCTTAGGGCTTGCTGACACCCCATTAATTTGAGATGGATCCTTTTCTTGCTTTCATTCTGGCAGAGGCATTAGCAGTTGCAAGCACTACAGTATTGCTGTGATAAGTGGAAAATAAAGCCTTTTAGAAACCTTTCTAAGATGTCTGCCTACCATGAAGCATTATTTCAGGATGACTGCGTTTCATTCTTGTAGTGATAAATCCCAAAATTTCTAAGTTTGCTTTGCTCTTTGAAGACGTCACTTATGACCAAAATATGCAAAAGGACCAATCCTGAGATGAACTGAGCAGTGAAAGGCAGAGGCTTCCAGTTAGATGATGCTGTACAGTGTATGTCTTCAACAGGTTCTTATTTTACAACTTTACAGTAATATCTGTGTCCTGCCAAAGATGGCCTTACCATTGAAGAAGCTGAAAATTTGTGATGTGTAGAAGGAAGAAATATGTGCACCGTGATACCTATAGAGGTACATGGTAGGATACTGTAATATGTCCTTGGCAATTTTTCCATCCCTTCAATGTAAAAATTATCTTCCACCAGTCCACATGCTTAGGGAGATTAAGCTAGTTTTATTGGCATGAGCAATGCTGCTGCAATGCTGTGTTAGGAACTACTTTGGTGTGAAAAAAAATCCATGTATTATTTTAGAAAACAGTGAGGCTGATTTTTTTTTTTTTTTTAATTGTGCTACATAGCCACTGTGGTTCAGGCAGTTGTTAAAATCACAGCCAGGAACTGGCATGGCTGCTAGAATCTGTCCTGGTGTAAGCACAGATTTCTGCTGCTAGTTCCATTAATTGCACTTGGAGAAATATAGAATCATGGAATTGTTCAGGTTGGAAAAGATGTTTCAGATCATTGAGTCCAATCATTAAACTAACGCTACCAAGTCCGCAACTAAACGTTGTCACTGAGCACCACATCAACGTGCCTTCTAAATTCTTAAGGGGATAATGACTCAGCCACTTTCATGGGCAGCATGTTCCTTGGCTTGACAGCCCTTTCAGTGAAGAAGTTATTGCATCTGGTTGGAAGAGACCCTCAAAGGCCATCTTGCCCCACTCCTTTGCAGTCAGCTGAGACAGCTCCAACTAGATATGGGTGGTCAGGGCCACATCAAGTCTGATCTTGAATGTGTTCAGGGATGAGTCCTCAACCACATCCCCAGGCAACCTGTTTCGATGTTTCAGTGTTTTACCACTCTTTATTGTAAAGAACTTCTCCTAACTTCCAACCTATATCTATCCTGCTCCAGTTTAAAAACATTGCCCCTTGTCCTGTCACTACAATTTCTTTTAAACTATCCTTTCCCAGCCTTCCTGTAGATCCTCTCAGAATCTACTAACTGAAATGTAGTTATAAGCTGTCCCAGGACCTTTCTCTTCTCCAGGCTGAACAGCCCAAATTCTTTCAGCCTGTCTTCATAGGAGAGGTGTTGCAGCCCTCTGATCAGTTTGGTGAACCTCCTTTGGTGCCACTTGAGGCCTCTTCCTCTTCTTCATTAGACTCCTTTGCTGGCTTGCTTCCTGATACCCATTCACTTGGCTCTAGCAGGGCTGGGCTAGTAAATTTAATTAGGTGGCCTAGCCCTGAGCTGCCAGTACTGTATGGAAACATTGCACTGACATGCAAAATGGTTAAAAAAATCAATTTAATTTACTTGTAATAATCTGGGAATTGTTTCTGTCAGAAACAGGAAAAAACACTGTTCTGTAGGTTCTGAGTCTCAGAAATTATCTTCATCTGACTGTATCTGTGTGGTTGAACTTTTACTATGTTTTAGCAAGGAGATAGTTCTATGTTTGTCTTACAGCCTAGCTGAAATCCAAGACTGACTGGTTAAAACTGTGGTGTATCTATTGATCACTTCAAAGTCAGTCCTGTGATTAAACTGGAATGATTTGTAAAAGTGAATCAGAAGTTGCTAACCTGACACTGAACCCACTGCATAGAAGTTATGTCTATAATAAGGCGGACAATGAAGCCCATATCATGTTAACTTCAAAACTGATGACCTTAATCGGATGTATGACTCACAACGCTGGTTCCTCTACATTCTCCAGTATGCTTGTGTTAATCTTCTTGATCTTCCTGAAATACTCTCTCTTTAGAAGTATGCCCAGCTGTACTAAAAGTCAGATACATTGTGTGTCTGAGTACTTGTCCAAATGGGCAGAATGCTTAGCTCATCCTAGTGCGGCCAGGAGCCTATATGAAGATATGCAACAGCCTCCCTCCGTTAGGTAACTCCATTAGGTCCAGTGCTTTCTGCCAGTCTTCATTTCCTTTGTGTGTGCATGGGTAATTTCACTGTCTGCTCTTAAATGAAGAAAAATGTGTGCTGAAAAAGGAAACTATGGCTATTGCTAAAATAATTCATACAGCTATTTAGCCAGGTGCTAAATGGGAATATGCTGTGGGCTGCCTAATTCATTCCAGTAATCATCCTTTCTGTGGTGTGGACAGAACATGTTACACAGGCAGTGTTACTCAGTTAGAGGTGAGGAAAATGAAGGGATATTGCTATACAAATTATCCTAGAGACTGCTCTAATTGAGAATCTTGCTTGATAAAGAAAGGACTGAAAAGTAGGCTTTGTTAATATATGTAGATATCCTGGGTGCATTATAGGTCAGGTGTTTACCTGTAAACATCTGGAATCTGCTTGCTGTGTACCTAAATTGACAAATGTCAGTCTGGATCAGTGTACATAATTTTCATGCAGTCTATATTTCTTTAATGTTTGTAATACTTTCAAATAAGGCAGGAGCTTTGCCTTGGATTGTAAGACTGATATATAGAAAGTGATGCTGAGAATTAGATGAATGTTGCCACTTACAAATACAGTTTCTGTAACAGAAACACACGTATGTGAATTTCCAGAAATTACTCTCTGACGTGGAACAGCTTTAGGGTATTAAGCATTAGATTCTTAAGCATTATTTTTATTTAATCCACCCAGGATTTCGCTAATAAGAAGGTGTGTACTTAGCAGGGCAAAATTATTTTGTGTTGCGAGTGCTTTTTGAATTTTGCATAAATATTCTGTATTTTGTGAGATGACAGTGTAAGAGACAGAGATACATACTAAATGTTTGGATCCTAGTCAGTGGATGTCTGTGTCTAAGTTTTTCCTTTCCTCTCTTGACTCTGTGCTAAAAACTGTCTTACACTATTACACTCAGACAATGCAATCATGCACTTGTTTGAAATCTCTGTACATAGTAGAGTAATAAATAATTTCAGTGCTCAAGTGTATGATCTTATTGTCCTTAATTTTGTGTGAGTAATTGGAAGTGAGGGCTATTTTTATATGTATTGATAAATGGGACCCCAGTCTCCAGGGAATGGAAATGGGTTACTTTACATCTTGAACCATCGGGAATATAAAACATCCAGGATGGAATATATGCAGCACATAGTTGTCTGCAAAGACATAAAAGTTACCTCTGTATTAGCATACTGATTATGATGAAGTTACTTGTTAGTTTACTTTTCTCTTAAATTTTAAAATGGAATGCATTGTTTTGATTGGCTGAATGTACAGTGCTTTCTTTGTGTGTTCATTGACAAGGGGTTAAGCAGAGTCAGCAGCACCAAGATGATGGAATCATAAATGGTCATTTACTCCAGGCTGGGCAGGGGCATCTTTCACTAGATCAGACTGCTTGAAGCCCCATCCAATCTCAATTTAATACTTCCATGGAGAGGGCATCCAAAAGTTCTCTGAGCAACCTTTTCCATTTTGTCACTGTTCTGACTGTAAAGAATTTCTTTCTTTTGCCCACTGTAGCAGTTCATTGACCTGTGTGTTAAAGGAAGGTTGTCAGTGTGGATTTATGGTTTCTAAGCATACTAACACTTGATAATACCTAGAGAAAGGAACACACCCAAGTGTCCTTCTGCTTGCTAGTGGTCATGCTGCAGAACTCAGTTAGATGTACAGAAGCAAGCTGCACACCACAATGGGACTAGTCCTTTAACTGTAGTATGGGCCCTGACAAGCCAAGCAGTTCAGATTTTATAAACTGCCTTCATGTTGAGAGGATGTTCCTCTGTGAAGAGCATTCGGTCTCTAATTCAGTGAATTTGGCAGTGGAAACAATGACTTTTACAAAAGAAAGGTCTTGGATAGCAATACATTCTGCATACTTTCATGTTTCTTTGCTGTTTACAGGAGACATTGATTTTGTCTTTCAATGTTTCAGGAAGTATTATTTTCAAGTGCATGTCTTTGGAAACCGACACTGTTACAGAGCATCATGAGAAGGTACTGTCAATGCTAGAGGAGAAGTTCCCAGATCTTCCCCCACGAGAGGAAATTATCTCTGTTCTCCAGGATACACAGTTTAACTCACAAGGTAGTGCAACTTGCTTCAGTTTTTCAAATATTTTAAAAACGTACTTATGTAACTGTATCAGAATATATCAGCTCATTTTGTGTGGTAAAAATAGTTGTAGCATGCTATCTTAATTAACAGTTACAAGCACTACATTTAATTTAAAATTAAGTGCATAACATTTCGGATCACAGAATTGTGATTTCTGTTGAGAAAATACTGAACTCCTAAGTAATCTACTACTATAGAATGATCGAATCATAGAATGGTTTAAGTTGGAAGGGACCTCCAAGATCATCCACTTCCAACCCCCCGCCATAGACAGGGACANGACCTCAAAGCTCATCCAGTTCCAACCCCTTGCCATAGGCAGGGACACATCCCACTAGTACAGGTTGCCCAAGGCCTCATCCATCCTGTCCTTGAACCCCTCCAGGGAGGGAGCAGCCACAGCCTCCCTGGGCAACCTGCTCCAGTGTCTCACCAACCTCACTGTAAAGAACTTCCTCCTAACATCTCCTTCCTCCTAATCTCCCCTCTGTCAGTTTAAATACTTTACCCCTTGTCCTGTCATTACAAGACCTTGTGAATAGTCCCTCCCCAGCCCTCCTAATGGCCCCTTTCAGATACTGGAAGGCTGTTACACAGTCTCTTCAAAGCTTTCTCTTCTCCAGGCTGAAGAGCGCCAACTTTTGTAGCCTGTCCTCATAGCAGAGGTGCTTCAGCCCTCTGATCATATTTGTGGCCCTCATCTGGACTCTCTCCAGCAGTTCCATGTCCTTCTTGTGCTGGGGGCTCCAGAACTGCACACAGTACTCCAGGTGGGGTCTGATGAGAGCAGAGTAAAGGGGGAGAATCACTTCCCTTGCCCTGCTGGCCACACTTCTCTTAATGCAGCCCAGGACGCAGTTGCTGTCTGGGCCGTGCAGGCACAGACAGTTGGCTCATGTTGAGCTGCTCATTAACCCAGACCCCCAGGACCTTTTCCTCAGAGCTGCTCTCCAGCCATTCACCACCCAGCCTGTGTTTGTGCTTGGGATTGCGCTGACCCAGGTGCAGGCACCTCTCCAGCCTGTCCAGCTCCCTCTGGATGGCATCCCTGCCCTCCAGCAAGTCGACTGTGCCACACAGCTTGGTGTCATCTGCAAACTTGCTGAGGCTGCACTTGATTCCTCTGTTCTTGTCACTGACAAAGATGTTAAACAGCACTGGTCCCAGCACTGACCCCTGAGGAATGCCACTTGTCACTGGTCTCCAGGTGGACATTGTGCCCTTGATCACCACTCTCTGCATGTGACCATCCAGCCAATTCCTTACCCAGCAGTGCTCTACCCATCAACTCTGTGTTTTTACAATTTGGTGACCAGGATGTCATGTGGGACAGAGTCGAAGGCCCTACTCAGGTCCAGGTAGATTACATCAGTTGCCCTTCCCTTGTCCACTACTGCTGTGACTTCATCATAAAAAGCCACCAAATTTGTCAGGCATGATTTGCCAGCATGGTGAAGCTGTGCTGGTTGCCACCAATCACCTCTGCTTTCTATTACGTTTGCCGTAGCAGAGCCTTCAGGAGGATCTGCTCCGTCATCTTGACAGGCACAGAGGTGAGACTGACTGCTCTGTAGTTCCCGGGGTCATCCTTTTTTGCCTTCTTGAAGATAGGTGTTATGTTTGCCCTTTTACAGTCAGCAGGAACTTCACCAGTCTGCCATGACCTTTCAAATACAATGGACAGTGGTTTGGCAACTTCATCTGCCAGTTCCTTCAGGACCCGTGGGTGGATCTCATCAGGCCCATGAACTTGTGCATGTTCAGATTCCTTAAGTACTCACAAACATGATCTTCAATTACAGTGGGCAGATCTTCCTTTTCCCAGTC
>VWZI01023968.1:10055-21603 GCA_013396835.1 Psilopogon haemacephalus | reverse complement strand
CTTCCCCAATCTTATCTCACCACATGTAGATGCTGCAGATAAGCTGAGGTAGATTGGCCAGGGAGGGTTAGGAGTAGGAAAGAAGTTAGTAGAAGTATTAAGAATCAGCTACAAAAGGCAGAGACAAAGGAACCATGCAAAGAGCAGCTACAGCCAGAGCGGTCTGAAACCATCTGCCCTATCTATATTTTGGTTATAACTTTTAAAAACAACTTTTTTTTTTTTTTTCTTTCTCAGTAAAGCTCTGGGTGCAGTGTCATACTGTGTTTTCTTCGCTCAGCCAATAGTCTAATTTCTCACTCAAATTCTCCAATTAGTTCAAACCAACGCAACCTTTCACGGGGGAGGCCAGGGACATGGGCACCAACTGCCTGTTTTCCTGAAGGAATACATTCTTTTGGATTGCTGCCTTGAAAACAGGCAGTAGCTTGAGAAGGGGACAGGAGACTTCTCAATTTCTCTTGCTAATGCTGTTTGATTCTGAATGGTATCATAAAACATTTAAAAAGTTAAAATTAAAAAGACAAGAGAATGACCTTTAGACTGTTTCTTAGGCCTCACACATTTCAGTTGTGGGTATTTTTCAAAGAGAAGAGAAAACACAGAAGTGAAGCACCAAACTTCTATAGTGATTAGGACACGCTTTTGGGAGTTAGAAGCTGCATTTTTGTCCTTTCAGTCAGCAGATAAATTTCCATTTCCCATATTATCAGTGATACCTCCATTAAACAGGCAATAATCTTCTGCTAGATCCTGGAAACTCTTGCCAGAAGCCCCAGAGATAGGTACTCATACTTTTGGAAGACACAGTGCCAGTGTCATCTCCCTCCTTGCCACTTCTTCATGACTAGGTTAAGTGACCATCTGTGAACAAAACATAGTTCTTTTCCTGATCAGAAAGATCAACATAGGGAGGAGCTTCTTTAGCACGAGTTGGCTTCTCCTCTGGAGGTTTTGTATGACCTATACAAAAGATACATCTGGAACAAACTGAGTTTGTAAATATTCATTATTGTAAATATTATATTGTTTAGATTAGATAGACAATTATCATTAAACTCTGAGTGAAGTAGACAGGGGTGGATTGTGCTGGTTTGAACTAATTGGAGGATTTGAGTGAGAAATTAGACTATTGGCTGAGAGAGGAAAACACAGGATGGCACTGCACCCAGAGCTTTACTGAGAAAGAAAAAAAAAAAAAAGTTGTTTTTAAAAGTTATAACCAAAATATAGATAGGGCAGATGGTTTCAGACCGCTCTGGCTGTAGCTGCTCTTTGCATGGTTCCTTTGTCTCTGCCTTGGTAGCTAATTCTCAGTAATACTACTAACTTCTTCCCTACTCCTAACCCCCCTGGCCAATCTACCTCAGCTTATCTGCAGCATCAACAGGTGGTGAGATAAGATTGGGGAAGGAGGGAAAGGTGGTAGGGGGTGGTTGGTTACCCCTCTTGGGGATTCTGGTCTTTGGCAGGGCTGTGGTGTTTCTGTATTACCTTTTCATTGTATATATCTGTAAATATCTGTTATACCTTGTAAGTATCTGCTCGTATATTGTGCATTGCTGTAAATATAAAGCTTCATTTATCAACTTCCAGTGTTTCTGAGTCCTAGCTGGGGTTTATTTCAAAAGGTGGGGGGGCAGGAAACTGCCAAACCACCACACTACTCATTCTCCATTGTGCGTCTCCATTGTGTAAATGCCAAGCATTTCACTTTAAATGTATGGCCTTCCCTGAGAATTGTGAGCCTCAGTAGACAACACAGCATGGTTAATTAAAAATTATTGCCTTTGTGGTCCTAATTCCTCACCTATGTCATGGGTTTCAGTTTAAAGAACTCTGCTGATCACAGGAAATCAAAGCAAAGAAAAATATTTTAAGAGAAACTGTGTGCAAGTCAACTGCAAAATGCAAGAGGCATCCACTTTGCAGAAGCAGAAGCAGTTATTTAAGATGCAAAGCTGGTTCAGAGAAGGGTCTGGCTGGATTACATCAGAGTCATAAATACAGTTAGGTACACTCTGAATGTACAAGGTTAAGCAAACTCCTTAAAACACTGTAAGATTAAGAACTCCATCAATCCACCTGTGTTCATGCTGTTTCTTGCAGCATTTTTAAATGAAGTGTATGCCTCATCTGTCCTCTCATCTCCATCTTCCTTTGCAGTTTTAGGAACAGCTTCATTGTGAGTGTGCCCATTCCCTGAAGTTGCTGTCTCCATTGTTTGTCTGCTTGGTTTCCAGGTAGGTGAGAAAGACCAACACTATCTATGCTGTTTCCTGCTCCCTGAGGTTCTGCAGAAGGAACTTAGAGAATAGTACACAGGAGTTTGTCAGGTAGTGCCCAGATCTATCAGAAAAAGATGCCTTTTACTGCAACAGTCACCACCATAGACGAGAAAAGAAAATGTTTGGCTTTTTTCTTCCTTGCTTTGTCCTTGGACTTAGATACTGGAAGCTGCTGCATTAGCACTAGTTGAGTGTAAGGTTCCATAAAACAGAAGGGATGATTTATGTTTATCAAACAACAGACATCCCCCTTTCTCCTTTGTAAGTACAGCCAAAAATCAGGCTCTTTGGCCAGGATCTTTGGGAAAGAAGTATAAACCATAACCAGTCTGACACTGCTGTAGGGGACTTCCATTTCACTGGGGGAACCCCCTGCAGAGAGCATGTGGGTAACTTCCACTCTGCAGAAGGCAGAGTGCAGCCTCAGCAAGTTTGCAGATGACACCAAGCTGTGCGGCACGGTTGACTTGCTGGAGGGCAGGGATCCATCCAGAGGGACCTGGACAGGCAGGAGAGCTGTGCCCAGGCTAACCTCATGAAATTTAACAAGGCCAAGTGTAAGGTCCTGCACCTGGGTTGGTGCAATCCCAAGCACAAATACAAGCTGGGTGGTGAGAGGCTGGAGAGCAGTCCTGAGGAAAAGGACCTGGGGGTCTGGGTGGATGAGAAGCTCAACATGAGGCTGCAGTGTGCACACACAGCCCAGACAGCAACTGTGTGCTGGGCTGCAGGAAGAGAAGTGTTGCCAGCAGGGCAAGGGAGGGGATTGTGCCCCTTGGCTCTCCTCAGACCCCACCTGGAGTACTGTGTGCAGTTCTGGAGCCCCCAGCACAAGAAGGACATGGAACTGCTGGAGAGAGTCCAGAGGAGGCCACGAAGATGATCAGAGGGCTGCAGCAGCTCTGCTACGAGGACAGGCTGAGAGAGTTGGGACTTTTCAGCTTGGAGAAGAGAAGGCTTTGAGGAGACCTTATAGCAACCTTCCAGTATCTGAAGGGGGCTACAGGAAGGCTGGGGAGGGACTGTTCACAAGGTCTTGTAATGACAGGACGAGGGGGAATGGGTTCAAAGTGGCAGAGGGGAGNGTTCAAGGCCAGGCTGGATGAGGTCTTGAGCATCCTGATCTAGTGGGAGGTGTCCCTGCCTATGGCACAGGGGGGTTGGAACTGGATGATCTTTAAGGTCTCTTCCAACCTAAACCATTCTATGATTCTATGAAGGCAAACGATCTGCTTTCAGCTGGGTGGTCCCTTGGGTTCCCACATTATATTTGGTCATTCATACTCAAGGGACTGAAAAAGCCTGGTGTATGTGGGTTAGGTTTGCTGTGGGGGATACACCAAGCCTACTCCTTAAGCATGTATTAATCACACATTCACCATGGAGGACATCAGGTCACATTCTCCTGGAACCTTATGAGGAAGCATGAGTGCCCATGGATTCTCTTTCTTGGTAAAGATGCAACTTTCTCTACAGAAGCACAAAAGATCTCAGAACTTTACCCATCTGTAACCAGAAAACTGAACTTTGACCCTAAAAGGACGTTAGGAAACCAACAGAAAACAAAACTGCAGAGGTGCTGAAGAGTCTGTGGAAATGACACTTAACCACTCCCAGCCCCAGTTTTCTTTTCTAACCCATCTTCATTTTTCAACATGCTCTCCCCCTTGTACAGTGATGAATTAAGGTAGCCAAATGCAGGGAATTCTCTTTTGCAGGTCAATACATTACATTAGTTCTGGAAATAAAGATATTTTTATTTCCCCCTTCAGTACATACAAGATGAGGTCTTTAGAACAGTGGCTAAGTGTCAATGATTGCTGTCTAGAAACTATTAGAGAATCATCCTGAGCAATTATCTGAAAGTGGGCACTAAACTGGAACACAGAAATACATCTCTGTTCCAGAAACTAAGTCATGATTTATTCCCTATCTCAATAAAATAAAATAAAAACAGAGCCAGGCTTTCAATAGAATCATAGAATGGTTTAGGTTGGAAGAGACCTCAAAGATCAGCCAGTTCCAACCCCCCTGTGGCATAGACAAGGACACCTCACATGAGAACAGGTTGCTGAAGGCCTCATCCAGCCTGGCCTTCAACACCTCCATGCAGGGAGCAGCCACAATCTCCCTGGGCAACCTGTGCCAGTGTCTCACCACCCTCACTGCAAAAAACTTCCTTCTAACATCCACTTTCAATCTCCCCTCTACCAATTTAAACCCATTCCTCCTCATCCTGTCATTACAAGACCTTGTGAACAGTCCCTCCCCAGCCTTCCTATAGGCCCCCTTCAGATCCTGCAAGGCCACTCCAAGGTCTCCTGGCAGCCTTCTCTTCTGCAGGCTGCAGAGCCCCAACTCTCTGTGCCTGTGCTCACAGCAGAGCTGCTGCAGCCCTCTCAGCTGCATCTTGGTGGCCTCCTCTGGACTGGCTCCAATAGTTTGATCTCCTTCTTGTGTTGGGGGCTCCAAAACTGCACACAGTACTCCAGGACACAGAAGCAAGTTATTTCCTCTCTCCCACCCATCCTTAATATGTTTTATCTTTATCCTTTACAACCCTGGACTGCGAAGAGGCCAAGAGCCATCAAGATCTCTGATGCCACATGGTCATTGTCCCAATTGTTTCTTCAGTTTCCAGCTGAGTGATAGTGGGAGTTACTCTGCTTCTGAGCAAAAAGCAGGAGGATAGAAAGGTGCAACTTCTTATTTTTTTAGGCTTGAGTGAAATGGATCTTAAAAGTTGTTTGCCGCACAAATTACAGCTTTTACACTTAATGCCTTGAAAAGATGAGGCTGCAGAAATTCTAATGATTTGGGAGTTTGTATTATTGTAGAGCAATTATATAACATAACATAACATAACATAACATAACATAACATAACATAACATAACATAACATAACATAACATAACATAACATAAACAATATAAAATAATAACAATTATATAATGTAATAATAAAATAACATAATACAAAATAATAACAAGTATTAGTTAACAATAACTTGTTGCAGTCCCCACACACTCATTTTATTCCAGATTGGCACAAAAATAACTTTTAAACTACTTGAGTAATGGGCTTACTTTGTGTTCAGGGCTCAATCATCTTTTTCCTTGATATGGGACATAATTTTCTATAGGGATAAGGACACATGCAACTAGCTTAAAACTGTAATGAAACTTCTGCTGCACATCTCTTCCTTGCTACTCCGTTCTACCTGCTGACAGCATGAAAACAAAATGAAGAGAGTCTTGGTCTCTGAATCAGTCTAACAGAGCTGGTGCTTTGATGATCAGGGTACCCATGAACTTCAGTTTACATTACAGTGGGATTCAACCAAGTGACAACAAAAGCAAAGAAAGATTGTAGAAAATAAGCTTTTAAAATAGATGCAGTGTGAGAATCATCTACCTACATACGGAAGAAGGAGAATTATCAGAGAAGGTAAAAAATGTAAAGGGCAGATCCTCTGGACTATCTTTGTGGCTTTTTGCCTTCATAGTAGTATAAGTAATGCCAGCTGTGGGAGTCACTGCACAGACTCATGCCATTCTTTGTCCCTGCTCTCAGTTCAGGCTGGAGGACAAGATTGGGAAGAGAAGGCCTGCTGCTGAGAGCTGCCTGCTATCTGTTCCCTGACCAGCCCCATGGGACCCAAGACTCAACAAGGAAGAAATGCTGAGACCGACACAGACTGGGATAACTCCTGCACAGCTGAAAAGTGGAATTGGATAAAGAAATTGTCCTTTGTCCCTACTCCTCCAGCCCTCTTCTGGGAATAGTTCAAACACATGAACTTATTTGGTTTATTAGAATTTAGTTGAGATTAATAAAACAACAGAGCACATCACTGACAACTAAATATTTCCGTGTTACTTTTTACTGTGAAACATTATGGCTTTGAAAGTGAGATGTGCTATCAGGAAGAGAGATACTACTGTGCTGTGAAGCTCTATCAAAGCTAATTGCTCCTCTTCACCTCAGAAAACCAACCTTTTTTTTTGTTAAAAAAATATTGCCAACTTATTTAAACTTCCATAGCAATATTGAAACATGTCCTTTTAACAGGGAGTGAACAATTATTCAGAAATAGAAATGCAGAAAAAAACTTAAGAGTTGCATTTTCCTATTTCTTATTTTGATGCGTAACAATAATTTATAATTTCTCGGTTTTCTGACTGAAAAGCAACGGATAACATTTGCCACAAGTGACACTTCTGTACATATAAGTAAGTCTCAAATTCTACATCAATCCAATACTTCTGTAAATATAATGGTGGCAGGCAGAGAGTGGGGATCAAGGACACAATGTCCACCTGGAGACCAGTGCAAGTGGCTCTCTCAGGGGTCAGTGCTGGCACCAGTGCTGTGCAACATCTTTGTCAGTGCCATGGGCAGAGGAATCAGTGCAGCCTCAGCAAGTGTGCAGATGACACCAAGCTGTGTGGCACAGGAGACTTGCTAGAGGGCAGGATCCATCCAGAGGGAGCTGCACAGGCTGCAGAGCTGTGCTCAGGCCAACCTCAGGGCATTCAACAAGGCCAAGTAGAAGGTCCTGCACCTGGGTGGGAGCAATCCCAAGCACAGCTCCAGGCTGGGTGGGGAATGGCTGAGAGCAGCCCTGAGGAACAGGACCTGGGGGTCTGGGCTGGTGCAAAGCTGAAGATGAGGCTGCAGTGTGAGTGCAGCCCAGACAGCAACTGTGTGCTGGGCTGCAGCAAGAGCAGCTGTGGGCAGCAGGGCAAGGGAGGGGATTGTGCCCCTTGGCTCTGCTCTCCTCACACCCCACCTGCAGCACTGTCTGCAGCTCTGCAGCCCCCAGCACAAGGAGCACATGCAAGTGGTGGAGCCAGTGCAGAGGAGGCCACCGAGATGCAGCTGAGAGGGCTGCAGCAGCTCTGCTGTGAGGACATGCACAGAGAGTTGGGGCTCTGCAGCCTGGAGAAGAGAAGGCTGCCAGGAGACCTTATAGTAGCCTTCCAGAATCTGAAAGGGGCCTACAGGAACGTTGAGGAGGAACTATTGACAAGGTCTTGTAATGAGAGGACAAGGAGGAATAGGTTTAAAGTGTCAGAGGGAAGATTGAAAGTGGATGTTAGGAGGAAGTTGTTTGCAGTGAGGGTGGTGAGACACTGGCACAGGTTGCCCAGGGAGGTTGTGGCTGCTCCCTCCCTGGAGGTGTTCAAGGCCAGGCTGGATGAGGCCTTTAGTGACCTGTTCTAGTGAGAGGTGTCCTTGTCTATGGCAGAGGGGAGTTGGAACTGGATGAGCTTGGAGGTCCCTTCCAACTTAAACCATTTCACGATTCTATGATTAAATGGAAACTCAGTTCAGGTTTCTCCAACTTCATGCATTTTGATTGACACTTCTGTCCTTGTAACAGACACTCTCCATCAAGAGGCCTTAACAGAAGTGTCCTTAACTCACTTAACACTTTTGAATAATGACTGTGCCAGGTGAGTTGAAATTTTTGTGTCTCTCAGAAAGCTGCAAGCTTCTGCAAGTGTAGAGAGCCCAGGCTGTTTTGGACACATCTGGCTTTGTAAACAGTGTCAGATTTTATAAACTGCATAAAGTGAGGCAGGGGAAGGAAAAAACCCAAAACCCAAAACAACCCCACGTGTGTGCCTCAGTAAAAGCTACCACTGGAGCATTGCCACCCACTTCAAAAAGGGCAGGACTTCACCCTATGGGATCCAGACCTGCAAGTCTTTTAAAGGGTTTTAAATAATACAATATTATGCAACCTTTAACATGAGGGCCAAGCACATTATTTTGAAAGGTCAAAAGGATAAAACTGGGAACAGCTGATGACCCTGCCCTGCAATGTTTACACTGCCTCGGTAGGGCTCATTCAAATCCTCCACTTTTAAAATGACAGGGCACACCTCACAGTGGTTTTTTTCTTCTACAAACCATCTCCCTAGTTTAGTTGTCCTCAATTTAAGCCCTACCATTTAGGGCTCAGGGCCAGAGGTTACACATCAAAAGAAAAAAAACAGGGGCTGAGTCTCAACGACTCAAACTCTTCACCTGGAGCCAGAATGCTTTAATGCTACCTTGACTTTTTTTTTTTTTTTGGCACCAGAAACTTATGACCCAGATTCTGGGACACTCTATGGCCCCATCCTACCCCTGTCTGAATTAGACTAGCAACTCAGCTTCTCTCTCTGGGTTTCCTGTAAATCTTGGCAGAAGAACTATACTGAAGCACACCAAACTGTCACTGAAGTGAAGCCCTGAGACAGGCCAAGGAGTTTCAACAGACAGGGTATTTGGACAGGAAAATTTATGCCTCCTCCAAGAGGCACCTTTAAGCAATCAGAGCAACATGAAGGAAGCACAGACGAAGACTCATTTAGAAGTGAATGTCATCATTTCCTGGATGGTATTCAGGAGGTCTGGATTGGAATGACTGAAAGGAGAAGCAATGACTTAAGTAATTTTTAGAAGAGGGTGCATTGAGGTAGGGAATACTCAATGCAGCCAGCAGCCTTTTAGGCTGATCTACTTCCAGGAGATTTGCTTTCTTTAAAAGATTTTTGTGCATCATATTCTGTTAATTACCTCTTAGGACTTGTGAGAATCATAGTCATAGAATCGTAGAATGGTTTAGGTTGGAACAGACCTTGAAGATCATCCAGTTCCAGCCCCGCTGTGCCATAGGCAGGGACACCTCCCACTAGAACAGGATGCTCAAGACCTCATCCAGCCTGGCCTTCAACACCTCCAGGGAGGGAGCAGCCACAACCTCCCTGGCCAACCTGTGCCAGTGTCTCACCACCCTCACTGTGAAGAACTTTCTCCTAACATCCCATTTCAACCTCCCCTCTGCCAGTTTGAACCCATTCCCCCTTGTCCTCTCATTACAAGACCTTGTGAACAGTCCCTCCCCAGCCTTCCTGTAGCCCCCTTCAGATACTGGAAGGTTGCTCTAAGGTCTCCTTGAAGCCTTCTCTTCTCCAGGCTGAAAAGCCCCAACTCCCTCAGCCTGTCCTCATAGCAGAGGTGCTGCAGCCCTCTGATCATCTTCGTGGCCTCCTCTGGACTCTCTCCAGCAGTTCCATGTCCTTCTTGTGCTGGGCGCTGCAGAACTGCATGCCAGTAAGCATGCTAGTAAGCAGAAACACACCTGGCTGACATCAGGAGCTTTTCTCCATGAGTTGACCAGAAAAAGATCTTGTAAATAGACATGAAACACGAAGAACTAGCTGACTGCAGCACTTTTAAGTTTAGGTGAAGATGTGACTGGGATTATTCAACGAAGAAATAGGAAGAGACAATGAACCAAGTTATATAAAAGCCACCAGGAAATTAAAAAAAGAGTAATTTATTTACAGGGTGTGCTGGTTTGAACTAATTGGAGAATTTGAGTGAGAAATTAGACTATTGGCTGAGAGATGAAAACACAGGATGGCACTGCACCCAGAGCTTTACTGAGAAAGAAAAACAATTGGTTTTAAATGTTGTACACAAACCATTAGACATCAGACAGTTTCTGACCGCTGTGGCTGTGGCTGCTTCTCTTGCATGGTCTCCTTTGTCTCTGTCTTGGTAGCTAATTCTCAGTAATACTACTAACTACTTTCCTGCTACTAATTCCCTTGGCCCATCTACTTCAGCTTATCTGCAGCATCAACAGGTGGTGAGATAAGATTGGGGAAGGGGGGAAAGGTGGTAGGGGGTGGTTTGTTACTCCTCTTGGGGATTTTGCTCTCTGGGAGGGCTGTGGTGTTTCTCTGTTACCTTTTCATTGTATATATCTATAAATATCTGTTATATCTTGTAAATATTGGTTGTATATTGTGCATTGCTGTAAATATAAAGCTTCATTTATCAACTTCCAGTGTTTCTGAGTCCTACCTGGGATTTTTTAAAAAGGGGGGGGAGGGGGGGCAGGTAATTGCTAAACCACCACACAGGGAAACTGCAAGAGCAACTTCTGTTGCCTGGATATAAGATGTGAATGGGTGCCAATAGTGTTCCTAATCCCTAAATATCTCAGCAGTGCTCTAGTTCTCAATTCCTGTGTGTTTGGTAGCACAGACTCCACCTACACCACAGCCATGAGTCAGAAAAAGTGCACTACTTCATAGCTCGAGCAGGGAAGAACTTTTCACGGTACAGGTGGAACGACAAGAAGAAGACATTGTTATTTTCTAACTCACTTCAGCTGTTAAAAGGGGAGAAACGTTTTGACTTGCCACTACTCCTTTACCCTAGGCTGATACATTTCCCTGTTAGATGAAGAAAGGTTGGAGGCGATAAGAGCTCACTTAACATAGTTCAGCATGAAGTGTAGGTTATGTAAAGATCAAGGCAGCAGGGTCAGCACAGAAGTACCTCAGTCAGCAGCTATCTGATAGTTACCTGACAGCCAGCCCCTCTTAGGGGTTTGTTTTGTTGCAGGTTAATATTCATATGACACAGGTAACACTTGAGACTCTGTCTTGGCCTCTCCCATTCCTCATTGCGGAGGTAATGCCTGTGTGGGAGGTGAGATTCGCTTACCTGACTGCAGTCACGCCACAGCACCTATCTGCAGCTGGGATGCTGTACGTCATCCTACGCTGTTAGTGGCCCCGGGCATCACCAAGCTGTGCTAACGCGATGCACTGACCTTATGGTAGAAACTACCACCAAAAAGACAAAACTATGACCTTAAGTGCCGGCCTGGGCTCTCTCTGGGCGCTGGAGAAGGCAGCGTGTGCCCTCACAGCGCCCCTCGCAAGGTAACACGTCCGTCTGCAGCCGGCCGCCTCTGGCAGCAGCTGGGAGCCTTCGCTCCCCCGGGAGCAAGCCGCCGTGACTCCAGCTGCTCCGCCAGGCGCAGCGCCGCGGAGACAAAGGCCGCAGGGAGGTGCGGGCAGCGGGCCGGCAGGGACAGAGGGGCGGAAAGACGGGACAGCCGGCGGCAGGAACAAAGCAGCACCGGGAAGAGCAAAGAAAGTTGATACGAGACCCCATACGCCGCTGCTCCTGCCGCCTCCCTGCCCCGGCCCGGCTTGCCAGGCCACTCACAGCCAGGACTTTCGCAGGGGTGACCAGAGCACGGGCAGAAAAGCGGGGCGGCTACCCTAACCCCGATTCCCGGCCGGGACTCCCCATCCTCCGGCAGCTCCTTCCTCCCTCCCCCCGGCGCCTCCCTTTACCGCGCGCTCCCCGCCGCGGCTCTGCCTCTGCCCCGCTCCCGCCCCGGCCTGGCCCTCGCGGGCGCCTGCTCCCTTCCCTCCCCGGGCCTGTCAGTTGCCCCCTC
>VWZI01023966.1:0-39871 GCA_013396835.1 Psilopogon haemacephalus | reverse complement strand
TTTCTCACTCAAATTCTCCAATTAGCTCAAACCAACACATTACATAAAGACAGTAGTAAGAGAAATACAAATATATGCAAGTTATTACCTATTTTTTACTGTAAAAAGACAAATCAATTTGTCTTTTTTAAAAGGTGAGAAAGAAGAGAGCGGCGCCACTGAAATACAGAGTTATTGACCTAAAAAAACTGATGAAAAATAAAAGTGTTTATAAGCAGCTGAGATAAGGTAATTGGTATCTAACATGACAGATTTATCACAACAAAATAAGTCATACCTATTTTCCTTTAGAGATCTGTCCTAGGTTCAGTCCCCATTTAATACCTTAGTTATACTTTAACCAAATGGTGGACTAGAGAATATGCTTATTGAATTTTCAGTTAAAAAAAAAATTAATCTGTTGTGTTGGTTTGAGCTATTTGGAGGATTTGAGTGAGAAATTAGACTTACTAGCTGAGAGAGAGTTAAACAGTGTGTCACTTCACCGAGTTTTGCTGAGAGGAAAAAAAAAAGTTGTTTTAAGAGCTGTTCTCAAAACAACGAGATTAGCAGTCTGCTTCTGTCTGTGCTGGCTCCGGCCGCTCTCTCCTTTGTCTCTTGGTCTTTGAGCTAATTCAGAATAAAACTACTAAAACTACTAATTCCTTCCCATTACTAATCTCTGACTGATCTTCAGCTTATCTGCAGCATCAAGAGGTGGTGAGATAAGGCTGGGGAAGGGGGGAAAGGTGGTAGGGGGGGTTTGGTTACCCTCTCTTGGGGATTTTGGTCTCTGGGAGGGGTGTGGTGTCTGTATTACTTTTTTACTGTATATATCTGTAAATATCTGTTATATCTTGTAAAAATATGCTTGTATATTGTGCATTGCTGTAAATATAAAGCTTCATTTATTAACTTCCAGTGTTTTTTCTGAGTTTTCGCTGGGGCTTATAAAGGTGGAGGGGCAGGTAACTGCAAACCCACTACACCTGTGATAGGATTTTGTGGTGCAATGTAATTTTTTTCCTTAAGAAATAAGAGAAAATGTATAGAAAAATTGCTAAAATAAAGTGACAAGGGTAAGATACTACAAAAAGGCTGAGTAAGTAACAACAGGGAGTGAGTGGTTATTTTCTACAGGAAAGTGTGGAAGTTACAGTATTAGAAATTTAAGAGAGTCAGCAATAGCATGTCCTGAAAAGCTAAACACACATTAGTAGGAGAAACACAGTAATGTTTACATTAGCAGAAGAAACACAAGTAATATTTCTCCTATACTCAGGATTAGTAATGGGTCAGTTATGTTCCTATGTCTGCTTCAAGAAAAAAATCAGTTATCAATGACTGATACTGTACAGGAGCATGGTAACAATGACTAGACATACAAGATTCATTTAAGTGGAGCTTATTTCATCTAAGAATATCTAAGAGAAGACAAGAATGAAGCCTTTAGTTATCTAAAACATTGCTCTGTGTAAGATGGAAGTAAACTGTTCCCACTGCCAGTACCGTTGGACAAGAAATAATGGAATTAAATTGCATCAGTTATTTAGGCCAAATGTTGGAAAAGATTTGCTAGCTCCAAAGACACAAAGTGCTTAGAGATCTAGAAAATACAGTTTCTCTCATCTCCATCAAATACTTCAGGAATTTCTATTAAGGCAGTGTCAAGACAATAGATCTGTTGAGTTGGAGATTTAACCTGCTGAGGATCTAAGTAAAATGTCTTTTGTAGCTTTTCTATATTCATTATCACCATTAGGTGGCACTGCACTAAGCACTGAAGAACTTGTAGCCAAACCACCTTTGAAGCCAAGGGACACAATAAAAACATTTCTGTCAGAGTTTCTGCTGAAGACAAGAAAGATTGCTTTGGATATCAGTCTTTAGAATTTCTGAATGTGTCTGCCAAAGGTTTTTCCTTGTGCCAAGTTAAAGAAAAATGTCTTCAGCCATTTAGGAGGGTGTGTGATATTTGCCAGACTACTAATTTCTCTCTCTGTCCATAAAGATAAATTAGAAACTTAACGCAGTTGTTTTGACCACAGAAAACTCCTGAAATGTTAGCCTGTGCCCAGCTATTCTGATATGAAGAATAAGGACATGTAAGAGAAATGCTTTGATGCATATATATGATGATTCATCGATATGTTTAAATCTATTTTTACATGCATAGGAGTATTTGAGAATTATTAACATTCAGAATAGATTTTTTATTTCAGAGAAGATAATTTCTCCTGTTGACGTTAAGATAGTTGATGATAACATTTGAACAAATGTCCCAATCACAGACATACAATCATGATTTCTAAATTCTGTTAGTAGTCAGGGCAAAGTTATTCTTGGAGTTCTTCAAATGGTTTTCCAAAAATGCCAGTATAATCATCACATGTATAGTACTTGTGACATGCTGAATTGATTGTGGGCAATTAAAGAGGCAGGAATTATAAATCATGTAGTTTTTATAATTTCCAAAAGCCCCACTCACAATCTATGTATAAACTAGTTTAAGTCTGGGTCCTAATTTGTTCAGGAAAAGTCTTCACGAGAATGCATTTTCCGGTAATTTAGGAAAAATCAGAAAATGGGAAACGTTTGGCCATAAAACAGCTTTGCCGTACTTATAAATGGGAGACAGTCTCTTTCACAGCAGCCTCTGGAGTCCCCAAGTGGATCAGCGTCACACAGAGTCCAGTGCCCACCAAAGTCCAAAATAACTGTAGGCACAGCTTTCACGAAGCCACAATCACAGGGGAAAGCCAGGGTGCTCTGTGGTGTTCCCATGAAGAGCAGCAGTTTGTCACTGAGGCAGGTCCCTGCAGCAGGTCCGGCTCAAAGTCCTTGCAAGGTCCGTGCAAGGGTCGACTCAGGGTCTGGGTCCAGGTCCCAGTCCTGGTTCGAGTTCAGGTCCCAGTTCAGGTCTGTCTCCAATATGTCCAGTTGCCATATATATACTGGTGCGATTTGTTCCTTCCCCATTCAAGCCCACGGTGGGTGGGAAAAGGTACTTTACACCTATTTTACTCCACATTCTAAACCTTCAGTGACAGAGGAGGGGAGGGAGGAAGACCGTTTCCTGCCCCATTCACACCTCCTGTGGGGCAGTGGACTTGGGTGTGCCCTGCCACAGTTTGCACCCCATTCAAACCTCCAGTGGGGCAGGGACTTGAGTGTTCCCTGCCACACATGCCAATCTTGTCCAAACAGTGCAGTTCTCATTTCACTTGATGAAAAAGAACTACACAGCAAGAAGGCTGAGGATATGCAAAGACAAGCTAATTTAACTAGGATTTCTTTGCTTTAAAAATGGTAGCTGAGGGTGACATAGTGGAGATTTTTTTTTTAGTTAATTTCACAGAGAAGGTGAACTGAACAGGTAGAGTATCAGTTCTGCAATAACATTTTACATGCCATCAGAGTTCTGTAAAACTCAAGCATATGTCTCCTTCAGCTTTCTGCTCTCCAAATTGCAGTGTTCCACTATTATAATTTTCTTCTCACATAGCAGCTGGTGTACTTTCTCTGACTTTATTTGCAAATTCCAGAACCACATACAATGCACAAGATGGAGGTACCTCAAAGTTTTATGTAAGTTTCAAACTTATGCCTTCTGTCATGTTGTTAACATCAACAGTATTTTGTTTGGTTTTGGTCTGTGACAGCGATTTGAGCTACGGCTCCACACTACCAACTATTTTAGGTAAGCAAGGGTGTTAATGCTCAATTATTAATGCCAGCACTGACTGAATCTGATCTTCCCATCATGGCTGTTCATTTGTGTTACTTCTGTTGAATTTGGTCATCATACAGACACAGGACAAATCAGTTCACTGATGTGACAGAAAACTAATTTACCATCCAACAGTAGTTTTCCATACAGCCAACAAGGTGGTTCAATTTACCAGGGAACTATGCAATTGCTACCAGATCCCAGTGCTAGCATGGGATAAAAACTGCATGGTCAATCATGTAAAGTATAACAAGAAAGCATCCTCCAAAGTGGAGTGTTCCTATCCTTAATTAAAAAANTGACTGTGCAAATCTTTAATTTTTTATTTTATTTTTTTATTTTATTTTAGTATGTCAGGTCGGTACCTCTAACGTTTTTCTAAGCTTTTAACAACGTATTAAGGTACACAGAGTATATCAGAGACCTGGATGTGTTTTTCCTCATAGTGAGGCTATTTTTAAAACACAAGATACTAGCAGAAGAATACTGCATTTCATTAAAATGGATTTGTGTCTGCTTCTGTTTAGGTGAAAATGCCAGATGTAGAATTTTTTGTTAATTTGGGAGACTGGCCTCTGGAGAAAAAGAAGTCCCCAGAGAACCTGCACCCCATCTTCTCATGGTGTGGTTCCAGTGAGTCAAAAGACATTGTCATGCCGACGTATGACTTAACAGACTCAGTTTTGGAGACTATGGGACGGTAAGAAATTGCATGAAATTTCCACAAAATTCACAGTGAATGATTTTCCAGAAACATATTTGTAGTAACAGTATATGAGCTGTTTTTATTCATTGAGACATTGGCACCTTATTGGTAGGCAATAATTATGTAATCAATATCTTAATATCAACCAAGTTATATAATATAACACAGATTACATATATTAAAGTACTTCACTGTTTTATTTTTTAAAATAACAAAGTTAACCTGAACATGGTCAAGTCCCTGAAAACAGTCCTTAGAGTGACTGTTTCAAAGTATTTCGGCATTTTGTCTGTTTGTTTCCCTGCCATGAACAAGTTAACAACTGGCCAGGTCTCTTATTTCTGATTTTCCTAGAATTCTTTTTCTATACCTTTTAAAGCCCAACGCAGGCCAGCATTCTCAACCTGGGGCCTACCATCTCTCACATTGATTGCTGATCAAAACTGACCTTGGTAACTGCTCTGTTACTGTCTTGAAACTCTACAAAGCTAGCTTCTAAGAGATCGTTGTAATCCTTTGTGAACCTATTTATTACATCACTGCATTTATTTTGGATTCCTTGTCTTTACTATCACGACTTTTCCTAAATTTTCCCCCCTGTGCTCCCACAAATTACGTCTTTTAATTTAGCAGTGTTTCCAAGGAGGTAAACCATGTGGTTACATAATAGTTACATCACCCTGTATCACCTTCATATGCTTGGTAATTGATGTATTTGGCAACCATATCTGATTCTATTTACCTTTTTTCCATGACAACTGGCAGGTACTCTTTCCAGTGCTGTCATTAGACTGCTGCTGCCTTGCCACAGGCCTGCAAATTTGACATTCTTTGTCTACTTTTTTACATGCAAAAGTACCAATACAATACATAAATGGATGTGCTCATCATTTAGCTTCATACCTGGTATTTTCCTGTTGGTACTGTAAACTCTCTTATGTGACTGCAGTTAAAAAACCTTCCAGTAGGCTTCACTATTAAACCACTTCTTTCTTCCCCAGAGTCAGTCTGGATATGATGTCAGTTCAAGCAAATACTGGCCCTCCATGGGAAGACAAGAATACCACAGCATTCTGGAGAGGACGTGACAGCCGCAAAGAGAGGCTTGAACTTGTGAAACTCAGCAGAAAATATCCAGAGATCATAGATGCTGCCTTCACAAACTTTTTTTTTTTTAAACATGATGAAAGTCTCTATGGCCCCATTGTCAAGCACATTTCATTTTTTGATTTTTTTAAGGTAAGCCACTAACCATTTTTTGTAACTAGGTTCTCAATGTTTCCCATTATTAAATAACTTTCTATATATTACTGGTAACAAAGTAGGGTTTAGTTTTTTAGCGCTAGTAGCAAGCATGAATAGGCATCCTTCCCATAGGATTAACTGCTATGTAGCTTCAACACTGAGGATAATAATGTTTGATTTATATCTAGAGGTTCTGTAGAACCTTGTGTAATCTATATAATACCAAGTTCCTTTTTTCTTTTTCCTGATTCAGCGATCAGGACTACTAACATAACTAACATAGTGGGAAAATCAGTGGATGAAGTGGCACATCTATCCTCACATCCCAGGATAAGCGTCTTAAGAATTTCTGGAGAACTTAATTGATGAAGAGGGCATCTCTGTGTACTCTGCACTGTGAGGAATTCCAAACTAAGCAATAAAAGCTACTTAAGCAGTGATGCTTGCCTAGCCAATCTCACTTTTCTCAATATCAGCAAGTCAGTAATATCAGTGCCCTCAGAATAATACAACCTAACCAAGCTCCTTTTCTCTTTGTTAATAATTTATGGTCGTTTCCTTTCCAGTATAAATATCAAATTAATATTGATGGCACAGTGGCAGCATACAGATTGCCCTATCTACTAGCAGGAAACAGTGTGGTGCTAAAGCAAGACTCCATCTACTACGAGCATTTTTACAATGAGCTGCAGCCATGGAAACATTATATTCCATTTAAAAGTGACCTGAGTGATCTACTAGAAAAACTCCAGTGGGCAAAAGAGCATGATGAAGAGGTAAATACACACTTAGAAGTAATCAGCAAAGTTTCTGGATGAAATGCAGGAAGAGCATTTCTGTGAAACAAAACAATCTATTAGAAGGACTTAAAAATTGTCATCAACTCTACAAACAAGAAAAGCACTTTTAAAACAATATATAGTGCTCCCCTTAAGTCAAAATTCAGTTGAACTTTGGAAGAATTAAGAATATTTTCATAAGAATTCCTTATATCTAAAATTAAGAACGTATGAATAAAAATAAGTAAGTTATCCTTTACTGTCAGCACTAAACTCCAGAAGCAGTACTGGCACCCTGAATTTGAAAATAACTTGTATTTTCTTTAACAGGCAAAAAATATTGCAAAATCTGGACAAGAATTTGCAAGAAACAATCTCATGGGAGACCATATTTTTTGTTACTATTTCAAACTTCTCCAGGTTAGTGTATCTTTGGCAGCTTCTACTACATAGAAAACAGAAATCCCACAGAAAGAGTTCAGGGCAAGGGAGATTATGGAAATTGGCCAGTCCAGTACTAAGTCCACAAAGCAAGCAGCAGCAGTTAAGAACTTCAGTTGGTTTACAAACATTATATGCAGTTATTTCCTACAAAACCCCTTAAGACCATACTGGCACTCTGATAAATGCAGTTGGATCCCATAAATCTTGATCTAATCTGCACAAATATGTTTCCCACAATGATCAAAGAACTCCACATAAGACACACCCCCTGTGAACCACAGCTGAAAATATCTGTGCATTAGCACCAAGATATTAAAGCTCCAGTGAGACACCCACAGGGGTTCCTCTCTGCAGTTGAGTATCTGCTTACCTGATCTGTGACACAGCCCCCATTTCTATAGAACTGCTCAGCTGAGTAAGCAGTCATTACAGTCAGGTGAACTATCTAATGAGTATGAATTAACAATACCATCTTTTCTTTAAAACTAGGAATATGCCCGCTTGCAAGTGAGCGAGCCCAAAATCAGAGAGGGGATGGAGAAAGTACAGCAGCCTGATGATGACCTTTTCCCATGCACTTGCCACAGAAAAAAGGTATGGTACATACAGCATTAAATGCAAAGTGCTGACATCCTCAGTTCTTAACCAAATGGGAGCAGGCATTTCTCAGTACCCCATGGTATCAGGCACTAGGTCACACCATTAACGCCTGTCAAATTTAGAAACACTTCTTAACGTATTTGCATGACTAGGCTGTTAAAAATTGATGTGCCAGTAAACTGAAAAATATTTCTTCTTTCTGAATGCAGGCCAAAGATGAACTCTGACAGAAAGAAGGTAATTTTTGAATACTTACCTACACTCAGACTGTCGTCTTAAGGACAGACAAAAGTTTTACATTAAAGTGTCAGTGGACAATGCCAATGAATATTATACAGTTTACTGTATCATGATCATCATATGGAAGAAAACCAGACACCCCCTATTTCCTTTCTATCCTGCAGTGGTTGCAGAGCCTTGTGCAAAAACATTTTTGTAACTTTTTTATTTTAATAAAATCCATGTTTGTATCAGCCATGTGTTACTGTCCTGAGATACCCTGGAAACGAAGATACTTTTTACTCATACCCGTTACACTAAATCTGTTCACAAGTTTACAAAAGGGCAGACAGAAATTGTCAGTTTATACCCACACATCGCCCACCATGTATCTATCCCAAATCACATTTTTCAGACCATAACTTTGTTCCTTCTGAATCAGCATTCTCAAAGACAGTGATGTGGGGTTTATAATACATCTCTTTACCCTGGAGGAGAAACACAGTACTGTTGACACTTCAGGAATATTAGTAAGTTTTAGGTTTCGTTCAGTTTTTCACAGATGCTTTGTCTGTGAAGTTCAGTCTCTTTGGCAATATGAAAATAAGTAGCATAGAACTGTGACTACTGAAACCAAAGTGATTGTTGTTTCAGACGTTTAGTCTATTTTAAAAATGCCTACATAATTCTGTTACTTTTGAGCATATCAACATCATCTGAAAATGATTCACAGGTAGATTTTAAAAGTCAAGTCTAAATTAATCAGATTCTAAAATTAAGACCTGTTTCCAGTCCAAAGTAGAGATTTCTCTGTAACAGTCAGTCAATTTAAAATCTTTGTTTTCTTGTACAGCTCTTTTTCTGCTGTGCTTATTGAACCTCATTACTGCTGGGAGATCAGCATTCTTGAGGCATCTTGTGAGAAACAACAGAAGAATATTGTATACGATTAACATTTTTAACTTTGATCTTACTATTTTTACTGTAGCAAAAGTAAGCCTATCATTTACTACATTTGATCATGTGGCAAACAATGCATTACTAATCCAGTGAACAGATTTTTCTGCTAACTGATCTAAGCACCTGACCAAAACATCATAGAAACTCTCTCAGCTAACTAGGGTTCACAAGACATACATGAAGCAGCTGTGTGTGAACTGTCACACACAGCAGCTCTTCCCAAAAAAAACCACTCCAGGCTCAAGCTGCTCATGTTCAGGAAGCCATATGCCATAAAGATGCAGAATTGACCAAAGCAGGTTCCGGGGATCTCTTCACAGTGGAGAATGAGACCACCATCTCAGGAGACAAAGTCAAGACACTTTTCTCAGGACCAACCAACCATTTCATCTCTGGGGTCATCACTCAGCTGATACTTACTACTGACTTGGCTGAAAGCAATTAGAACTTTGCTATAATCTTTAGTTATACTGAGAGGTTACTCATAGCCCGTAATAGAGAAGGCTGTGGCTGCAAGCACACATAAACTGTTTCTCCCACTCTGCAATACCACAGTTGTTCCTGGTAATGGGTAAGAAGGCCCAGACCTCCCCAACTGACCCCTTCAGAGCCCTCCAGACAGAAGCCTCATGCAAAATGTCACTTTCTTCCTCCAGGAGTTCCTCCTCCAGTATAAACAATCTCTTAAGAGGGATTCTGTGACCAAGTCCTTTACACAACAGAAGTTGCTGTGAGTGACTTTTCAAAACTGACCTATGTATTTTGCTACTCACATACAACCATGCCTGCATTACCTCCTCCTCCTCCACTCACAGACAGAGAATCTGACTCCTTAGGGTAGTGACATTGTAAATGATGATATTCCTCTCCCTGCATCACAGGTTTTGAAGCACACTAGAGTGCCAGAAAACAGCACCAAGGCAGAGTAGTACAACCCATTCCAGCCAGCCTCAGGGGATGTATTCAAAGCATTCTACAAATCATCAGGTTTTTGTTTCAAACAAGTACAGCATCAGTAATATACTCGGAAATTAAGTGCATCTGAAGAGTTCCTATAAAAACAGGTATTTTCCAGTGTATTACTTAAAGTATTAGCCAAAAGCATTTACACAGTGTACTGTGTTACTAAGTATGCAGTTGTTAGAAACAGAAAACAATTTTGCCATGGTATTAAATATTCTAATTTTACTGTCCATCCTTCAAAAATTTTATTGTTTTCAGTAACTTTCTTAGTCATACAAAAAAGTTTTATTCACATTTACACTTAGTCCTCTATTTAAAAACTGCAGCTGATTTGTTGCTGATTTGCTAAAAGCTAAATGAAGGTACTGCTTAAACACTGCAATCATTTGTGCTCCCATTGAATAGTCTCTCTAAGCCAAGAGAAAACTTGGGCATTTATTTCTTCCATGACATCATCTGTTGTTCGTCCTTTGACTGCCATCCCATGGTTTGCTTTATCAATCCAATAGATTTTTTTAGGGGCTTTCATTTTGCTTGCCACACCTTCTAGCAATTGCTACAGGAAAAACAAGAATGAAAAAGTTAGCAAATCATCTGCAATTCCTAGATGTCTCTCACTTGGTCTATGCAATGCTATAATAGGCAGCTCTTAAAAAACACAACAGGTCTGCATGCACACTAAAAACACCTTTATAGAAAAGATGGGATGGTGCCACATTCAGTATTGAAATCTTCTCAAAGCTCTGTCCTCACTCAAAGACAGAAAAAATAAACCTGCAAAGGTCACAACCCTCTGCAAAGCTCCTTCCCCATGGTGATCAAGAAAGCCACTTTTGCAGCCAGAGGGTACTACAAACAATAAATGGCAGAACTTCTGAAGACAAATTTGTCTACAGTGTCAGACTTCCCTAGAAAACTGCTTTGACTCTGTTAATCTTTCTCAGCAAATATATCTAAGAACCAGCTCAGAAAGTCTTGACAATTTCCCCATTAAAAGGACACTCCAAGGAGCTGCTGGTTGTTAGTCTGATTTTGGTGACAACTCAAAAGCATCGTGACTCCTTATAAACTGTTCCAAGCACGGAAAATACCAGTCACAGACACTTCCAAATTCAAGTGCACTGCACTGTTCAAGAACAGTGGATATCCATCTGCATGAAAACAACGCAGAAAACCATTATGTTCTCATCTCTGCACACCTGTTCTTAATCTCTACTAAGCATGCTTTCTAACTTTGCTAGAAGAACTTGTCATGAAAATGTGACAAATGTGAAATTAATAGCACAGCACAAGGTTTGTTTTATAACCTGAAATAGTTCAAACAAATTAGCAAAGGGCTCACTCCTTCCACAGGCCACTTCTAACTTGTACAACCTTGTAAAAAAATCCATACCATTTCAATCAGAGGTATTTTAGTGGCCTAAAGATGATTTTGCAAGAGAGTATGATCAGGCACAATCTGGAAGTTCTAAGCAACCAAAAGAAAGCACCTCCAGGCTTCTTTATGTCAAATGCAGTTTCCTACCCAAGGCTTCCTTCAGAAGATATAAATAGATTTATAGATGTACAGATATTTAGAGAAGGCTGTTAATCAGGATCACAGGTGTGTATACAAGCAGAGATGTCACTCAGACTCATTCCTGTTCTGCCATACTGCCCCTTCATAGCAGGATTTACAGGGGTACTCACTTTCTCACACATCTCATCTGCTGATCCTGAGACAAACAGCACTGGACATCTGATAAATAATAAATCTTCATCCCGGAGCTTGGACTGAAGTTTTGGTCGATGCAATGGGTAAGATAAACACACTAGGCCTTGAATGAAGCCATCGTCATCATCCTCCTGGCTAATCTGATGTATCAGAGAAGCAGCAGCTCGTGACCCCATGGAACGGCCTTTCTCCCATGTTAAAGGAAAAAAAGAGTGTATCTGCTGTCACCTCATCTACATTCTGCTTGAGTAAACAAGTCTTGAATCCAACTGAATGCATTTCAGTATACCAATAAACACTAGGAATGCTTCTATTAATCTACTTCATGAAAAAACCTAAATTCAACATTTCCTGCTAAAGTATTTGGTTATATTATAATTTCACATCTCCATGCAAAAAATGGGGGGAAAAAAGGCAGAAAACAGAGAGAAATCTTTTGCAATGCTTTAAGGAACAGCAGCCCATCCTGGGGGCTGGGGGAAGAGGACAGTTCCTACGCTCTACACACTTGAAAATTTATAGCAATGCTACCTTTCATGCAATTTTAAGATCTGCTCAAGTTAAAAACAAAATTTTATGCACCTTACTTCCCAAACAAACCCAGCAAGTGTTTATACACACCTCAAATTTCATCCTAAAAGTCTAAGTAGAAGAGGGAGAAATAAAAAAGCACAAACTGGTAGCAGAAGGTCAGTCAGTAATACCAAGGGGTATCAAAATATCTCCTCAAAGAAGAAGCAAATGAGCTGACAATGCTCTGTAATTGAGTGTTGGAAGTAGCTGATTCCAGTGGGATTACCTTGCATCAGCACAGATTTAGTTTCACTTACTCAGAGAACATGCAGAGTTTCCTGTGTCAAGTTATTCCTAATCACACTCAGCTACCTCTCTTTTCACATAACACAACTGGTAACTTTATTTGCCATGAGGTTTCATCTACCAAAACCTGTTCTGGGAAAGTAACAAGAAAGCTTCAAGACCTGCAGTTTAAAAGTACACATGGATTACTGGAGAACTCAGGCCCTGCCAGTTTCAAGGGACAAGGAAATTTTCTCCCAAGGCATCTGGAAAACTTGGCCTCTTGCTCTTTCCTTCTTCCCTCTGGATCAAGAGCTGTGGCATCACAAGGAGGATGCAGTCATGCTCCTAAAGTAATTCAATAGAAGTAGTAGGCTGGGTGTTCTGAAGAAACAGTGCTTCTCAAGCCAGCCACAAGAGAGCCGCACTGCATGTCAGCGACAGGGCTGGAGGTGTTCAGACACCCAAATGCAAACCTATCACACCTATGTTCCCATGGCAGTCAGTGGACTGCTAATCAATTAATGTAAGGTTACAGAGCATGGAACTGTCATCAGATAGTTGAAACCTGTCGATCTATGTCTGTTCATGCACTTCTTACCAAAACTTTAAAAACTGAGTTAACTTCAGGTTGATATTATTAAAAGCAGTATAAGAGAGAAAATAATAGTTAATAAAAACAATACCTGCAAGGAAGATGCCTGAAAGTTTATAATCATCTGAAAGCTTTAAATATTCCTAAAAAAATAAGATAAAGAGAAGCATTATATGCATGAAGCAAGACAGACGGGGGTTGGAGATTTGTTTGTAGGTCCCAAACACAAACTGGGAAGCTCTTTTAGCACTTCAGATTAAATGAAGAACAGAAACACACGAGTTGCTCTCTTGTTTTATCGATGAATTAACAACATTTTGCAGCAACATAATAATAAACATAAGCAATTTCACGTTAGTTCTCAACAACTCTAAAATTTCAGATGCCCTATCAAGTTACTCAAACATAAGTGATTACTGTGTATCAATTTAATTACAGTAACAGATCACATTCACACTCCTAGCCCATCGCATGTTATCCTAGCAGAGCCCTTTAAATTACCTTTACACAGCATAACATTAATAAAACCTCATATGCTTCTTTAAAAAGAGAATGGACAACAGCCACATTAAAGGCTGCAAAGTCTAACTTCAAATTTACATACATATAATGACAATGGTGTTATACAAATTAATTCCTTTAAAACTGGATATCGACCTCCTGCAAATACGTGCAGTGCTCATTGCGAAGCGCTCAAGCTACTTTCTCATGCCCCGGTAGAACTAGATAAGGACAAAAATTTCCCCTCCTTCCTACACGCTTTGGAAGCGTTCTTGGTTTTGATACTACCACAACAAAAGGTTGCTCATTTTAACAAAACCTAGGTACAGAAAAAACTGCTTAAATAATGTAGCAGCGGCAGAAAGAGATGAGGACACATAGACCAGTTTAAACTGATTTTGAAATCAGAGACTAATTAGTTTCTAGGGTTCTCATATGCTACTCCCAATCTCTTTTGAATCAGCTCCTGTCAGCAAGAGTCCCCTAATCTTTCCCCAGATTCTTGTTCTCCCAGCTGCTAACGCTCAGACATCCAGCACAATTCTGAAGTCAGCTTCTTTCCTCTCAAAACTGCTTACAAAGCTGTATCCCTTAATCCCCCTTCCCTCACTGAGCTTTCTCAGAACATCTACATCCTAAATAATTTTTCCCAGCTGGAAACTTTCCCACAAAACACTTTTGCTTTCTTCACATCCTTTTCTTCAAGCCTTTCTCTCCCTGAACTCAAACGCACATACTTGCTGCAGCTGTTCCAGCCATTGCCTGTAAAAAAATTGTTCCTGCAGTTTCTTTTTACAGTGCTCCTTTTCGCACTTCTGATTTTCCTATTGTTGCTTGACTTATCTCTAGTCATAATTTTAAAAATTCAGAAGACATCCATGAATTTGGTCATTTCTTACCACAACCGTTTTGAAGGCCTTAGTTCTATAAGCAATGTTAAGGCCTTTACAAGTAAACCGCAGGCACAGAACTCCACGGGATGCAAAATAGGCTGCCAAAGACACTAAGTGAGGGAAATTCATATCTCCGCCAGCTCCATGGGTAAGAACCACACCATATGTTGATTCTTTCTCTGGGACAGAAAAGATAGCATCAAGGTATTTGTTTCCAAAAGGTATTTTCACTTTCACCTAGAAATGAAACAAACAAATATAATGAAAGAAAAAGGTAGTTCCCAGACTACACATTATGATGAAGAAAATTCTGGCAACTAAGAAAGAAACCAAAATTGCAAGGTCCACCTTTACTTCTTTTTAAGATATTAAGATACTAAATGTGTAAACCTACCTCTTGCTCAAAGATATTCCTTGCAATAATGGGCAAGTCACTTTATCACACCACACATTATATTCTATTGTGCTCCAGTTCTTTCATTGACTTACTGTATTCCATATTTATTTACAAATACTCTCTTTGTTTCATTATCCTATTCTATTTCATTTTCTACTTTATCAGAAAATGAAGCACCCCTCACTTCAAAGGATGCTTCAAGGCATAAAGTGAAATGCTTCTTACCTTCTCTAAGCCAAGTAATTCAAGAGCTAACTGCCATATTTGACTTGAATATTAAGTCTTCCACAGTAAGAAAAATAACCTCTTCCATAAGACTTAAAAATAAGGAATACAAATTCTTCTATAATTCTAGTTTCTTCTAATGGAAAAGATATTTTTATCTCACATCACTCACAGATATTACAAAAACAATTAAGGAAGCCCCTAAACATTTATTACAACCAAATTACTTTGCTTCTATAGACCTATATGGAATATTAAGAGTATTCCAAGCTGGCAGCAACTGTTTGATCTATAGATGTAGCTCCATGTACAAGTTGATTACATAGAGAAAAAGGCAAAACAGTATCATGAAAAAATGGATTTGGATACACTAGTTTTAGGTATTTCATGCAACTATAACAACAAACAAAAAGCCAAACCAAACACCCCACCCCCCAAAAAAAAACCAAAAACACCCTCAAAAATCCCAAACAAACAAAACCCCACAACACCACAGGAACCGCTTTTTTTCATTAAGTGTTCCATACTAACTGATGGCAGATACCACTAAATATGTATTTAACTGATACGCCAAAGGCAAGCAAGACACTCTCTTAAACTAGCAGCCAAACCCACAACATGAAGACACAGTCCAGCAAACATTTACAAATTAGACAGCAGTACACTCAGTGGAGCAGCAGCCTGTTGTCTAGTCGGAAGAATGAACTTCCCCAAGGACAGGAAAGACACAGCACGGGTTGGGATAAAGCAGCTATCAAGGTGGCAGAGGGCCTCTAATCGTTACAGACATCTGGAGAAGAATGAAATTCAAGGCCAGCTGATGCTGAGCTGAATGAATGGGGACTGGCAAGTACACGTGCCTGATGCACATTACAGCTTCCGAAAGCAAAAAGGAAAGCACCATGGGGGCACGATCAAACGCAATTTCATGTCACTGCTGTCTGCCAAAGGCTGTCCATGGCAGTCGTCCTACAGAGGCACTGCACAGGGAAGGAGGTTGTCAGTGGCCTCACAGGGTTGCTACCTTTGCGATCTCTGCCCAGCCGAGAGGAGGATGCCAGGCTGAGGATGGCAGTCGGGCATGCGGGACAGCCACCAGCCACACATGCGTACGGAGAGATGAGCAAAAGTCGGAACACTCAAGAGCTGCTGTTTCCTGACTACAAGAGCTTTTGTCACCGAGAAGACACCAAGTCAGACGGATTCAGATGGACAACAACCACACCTACACTCCTCCTCTGGCTAGGCAGAAGTGGCAGCACGCCCTTACAGGGGACCGGCAGTGCCACAGGTGGCAAGCCCTTCCATATTCAGTTGCAAAAGAGGCGCACGGACCCCGAAGGTGATTGTTCCGCCACCATCCGCATCTGCCGGACCAGACCAAGGCCTGCGGCCTCCCCAGAGAAGCGCCGAACCACCTCGAGTGCCGTGACCCCGCGGGACGCCTGGGCCCGCCGTGGGGCAGGACTCCTCCCGCTCCTGGGGCCTCACCAGCCCTTCTCCAGGCTGCGGCCGAGAGGAGACACCTTCAGCTGCCCACCTTCCCCACCGGGGGCTCCACCTGGTACTTCGGGCACACCGAGAACAAGCGCAGCCATACCTCCGCCTGCCCACTCATACTGCTCCCTGCCCTGTGACGCCACACGAGTGGCAACATCCCCAACCCATCACCGCCCCTTCACTCAGCGAGGGCTTCTCCGTAGGTTGTGTGATTGGTCCGCAAGTGTGATTGGCCCCTCCTCAGGGGGCGGGGATGGGCACCGGCTTGCCCGGGAGCCCTGAGGGGCGGTAAGGGCCGGGTGTGGCCGCGTCTGGTGGGTGCTGTGCGCCGGGCTGAGATGGGAAGGGTCGCGGCCGGCCTGGCTGGGCCGGAAGGAGCTTTGAATGGAGATTGGGTCTAGCGTGTGGGGAGGTACCGGCAGTGGCGCTTGGCGAGAAGCGCCTCTAGGATAGGCCTCGAGAGAAACCGGTGCGTATGGGCCGGCTATGATACCTGTAATCGTAGAAGCATAAGGGTTGGAAAAGACTTCTTAAGATCAATAAGTCGATACTCGTGCAAGGTATCGACAGCGCCTGAATTACCACCTTCTCTCCACTAATGTGCTTGAGTCACATGCGGGTTTCAGGCACCCACTATATTTTTAAAACCTCTTGGCATACCATGGTGGAAAATCACAGAATCGTAGACTGCTAGGGGTTAGAAGGAACCTCCAGAGATCATCGAGTCCAGCCCCCCTGCAAAGCAGAACCACTGAGGGCAGTTTACACAGGAACGCATCCAGCTAGGTTTTGAAGATCTCTAGAGAAGGAGAATTTAAAGCCTCTCTGGGCAGCCTGTGTCAGTTCTCTGTCGCATTCTCATGTTGAGATGGAATTTCCTATGACTGCGTTTACGTCCATTGTCCCTCGTCCTGTCACTGGGTACCACTGAAAAGAGACTGGCTCCATTCTCCTGACGGCCATCCTTCAAGTAGTTGCAGACATTGATGAGGTTCCGTCTCAAGCCTTGTCCAGGCTGAAAAGCAGGAGTGCAAATGGCCAGCCCAGGCATTTTGCATTGTTGTAAAATTTAAGTGTTAAGAGCAGAAGTGGACCAGTTCAACTTCTGTTGAACAGTCCAGTAATCAATGTGGAAAACATAGGAAGCCTTACCTGACTAACTTTCTACCTTGCCTAATAAAATGTCAAGTTAAAATGAGGTTGCAGAAGCCTAAAGCCAAGTGCAAGGCACCATCATAGCCTGTGTGAATTGTGTTTCAGAATATTGGGAGCTGAACTGCATATGGTGTTAAGGTAGTGATTCCTTGAGTTGTAGCTCAGATTCGGGAAGTTCAGCAGGCTAGGGAATAGAAAGTGCTTCAGAGTAATGCCAGATAGATTTTTCTTGTGTGGAGATCACACTGTTCCAATTAATCCTTAACACCAGTTGAGCCTTCATAAATTGCATACTTACCAAACAGATTTGTTACGATGCAGCAGTTACAACCTCAACCTCAATCTGGAACACAGGAATGCAAGAACAGAGTTAAAGAAACCTTTGTGTCAATTTACTATTTTTTTCGCTTTCATTATTTTTGTTCCTATGCTTAAAGGGTGCTTTTGTGCTCTGATACAGTTTAAGTTTTTCTATGTTGTTTTGTTTCTTTCCTGGTCTGATTTTTCAATTATTTTTTTAAAATAACTTTTTCCTCCCTCTTCAGTACACCTACTGTATTTCTTCTTTTTTATTCACACACTGTTTTCAGAGCAGTCCTTGATGAACATGTATCATTAAATCTATCCATGTGTAACCCATTTGTACTGGAAATCTGTTTTCTTTCATTTTCCACATACAGTAAGCTTCGACCAGTTTACTTCCTGCTTTATCTGTCAATTTTCTTAGCCTTGTTCTCCTTTCAATGCTTAAAATTGTTGTCTACATAAGCACAATGTTCAAGGTAGGCTGGATAATACCCGGGCAGTGCAAATAAAATGTGAATCACAGAATCATATAACAATTTGGGTTGGAAGGGACCATGAAGGTCGGCTGGTTCCAACACCCCTGCTGTGAGCAGGAATAGCATCCACTAGATCAGGTTGCTCAGGGCCCCATACAACCTGACCTTGAACACTTCCAGGGAGGGAGCATCCACAACTTCTCTGGGCAACCTGTTCCAGCTCCTCACCACCCTCACAGTGAAGAATTTCTTTCTGATATCTAATTCTAAATATATGTTTGGCCTCTTTCATTTTAAAACTCTTATCTCTCATTCTGTCACTACATTCCCTGAAAAAGAGTCCCTCCCTGTCTTTCTTGTTGACCCCTCTTAGGTACGGAAAGACTGCTGTAAGGTCTCCTTGGAGCCTTCTGTTCTCCGGGGTTTCAGCCTATCCTGAAGGTGCTCCAGGCTCCTTTGTGAGGGTTCTCTCCTTCAGGCCCACTCAGAAAGGTCAATGTCTTATGCTGAGGACTCCAGAGATGAACATGGTACTGCAGATGGAGCAGATCAGAGGTGGAAAATCGCTTTTTTTGGCCTGCTGATCACACTTATTTTGATGAAGCCCAGGATGTAATTTGCTCTCTGGGCTGTGAGCACACACTGCTAGTTCATATTGTTTTAAATCCACCAACATCCCAAATCCTCTGCAGGGCTGCTCTTAATCCAGGCATTGCCCACCCTGTATTTATGCTTGTAATCACCCCAACCTAGGTGCAGGACCTTGCACATGGCCTTGTTGAATTTACTGAGGTCTGCCTGGGCTCACCTCTTAAGCCTCTCAAGGTTTCTTCCATCAACTGTGTCAGCTTCACCACACAGCTTGACACTGTCAAATGTGCCTCCAGAAGAAGAAGGAGAGACTGTCATTCTTTAATCCTCTTGTCTGTGGGAATAGAGTCAAGCCAGTCTTGTTTTGCTACATTTTTCCTGCAATAAAAAATAAGAATACTATACAGTATTCTTATACTGTAAGATAAGAATACTATACAGTGGCTCAAATATTGCTAATATATCAAAGGATAAGAAATTTGGATATAAATTTAAATATGTATTAGATTTCAACTTGTGGATATATTTGTTATGATGCATAAATTCTGTTTTTATTTCTGAATATGTAATTAAATCTGTTTCTTTAATATGAGGGAAATGGGGTTTTGATTTTGCAGCACAGGGCAACTCTCATATATAGCTACTTTAAATTAGGTTTCTGTGGTTTTAGCAGGAATTTGGGTAGAATCTGATTAATTTTCAAATGTGCTGAGCAGCTCTTCTGGAGTGACTGAAAATCATAATCCTTTTCTTTACATGCTTAAATATTAACCAAGTCTAATTTTAAGCTCCCAACTTTGAAAATACTGATTGTAAGTATATTCTGGACTTCCGAATTAGTCTTTTAAATTAAGCATCTAAGAAAACATGATTTCTTAGATGCATGGAATAATTTTATAACTTTAACTTTGCATCACTCCTGAAAATATAAGTTTATTTTAAAAACAATGTATGGTGCATAGTACTCTAAATTTGTCATCACATATGAAAATTATGAGAGGTATGTGATTTGATGTGCCTCAGTGAGAATATATGTTGTGTGTTATAATAACCTATGCACTGCTGTAAGCACCTCTGACAGAGTTGATATGCCAAAGACAGCTGAGTTTGAAGGAACGTGGCTGTATATCAAAGAATGACATTATCCCCAGTCTAAACTTGGGACCTGTTAACTTTTGGTAGCGCATCAGACAATCCCTATTCTTTTCCTTGGATTATGAATACATACCAGAGACTTGGATTTATATGCAACAGGATTAACAGAGGTGAGCTTTCCTACTAATCTTATGTTGGAATAAATTTGCATAGAAAAAAAAAAAAACTTTTTCAAATATGATTTTTTTTTTTTTAATCCCGTATTTCAGTTCACAGTATTTAAAAGCTGAGAGCCTGGAGATCAGAAACATAATTATTTTTCTTTTCTTAAACTTTTAAACAAAAGGCCATCAGAATTTTTTATTTGTTTTGCTTTAGGGTCATAGAATCATAGAATGGTTTAGGTTGAAAGAGACCTCAAAAGATCATCCAGTTCCAATCTCCAACCATATATGTTTATTTTAAGAATTCTACTCTTGATCTAAATTAGAAACTTGACTTTTGACCAAGATCCTTACTTTCGTTTTCCCAAGGTTGTGGATACACGACAGCACATACACATGTTCTATGCACTGGTATCAAAAACACCATTACTAATTTTCTGAAAGTCATCAGCAAGCTAATATTTTATTAGCCAGTATACAAAGCCATCTTCAGGAAGATGGAATAAGTTTATTGTGTGCCACAAAATATTACTTTGGGTGAGAATATGCAGAAAATTTGAATTCAGCACATGACACTGAGTTAAAAGGCAGTGATATCCATAAAGATGACTAATTTTTAACTTACGATACTTTTTGAAGGTCTGAAAAGATTCTGAGATCCTCTGTGAAAGAGGAATTGATATCACTAAAATGTGCAGAGAAACACTGAATTTTAGTGTGATGTGTATAAATCCCCATGTCATTAGGATGATCTGGAGAACGGGGCCATTTGCACTGGATGGCTTTCTTCAGCAAGGGTGAAGATGCTTACATTTTGCAGATACGGATGTTGCCCAGCGATGAGGCCAGAAATTATCTTGGCTGTGACTTCCCTTGAGAACTTAGACTAGTCAAAAGGTGGTCAAACTAAATTGAAATATTTTCTATTATTGGTAATTCCATAATTCGGTTTCATCAAATGTATCCATTAGGTGATTTGTTCATCTGACATTGATAATAATATCATTACTATTGTAGTTTTTCCTTTTTTCTCAGCTTTCTCTTTTTGCCCATCTGTCATTAGTCAGCCTGTTGAGGCTGTAGCAGCAGCATATTAATGGTCATATATTTGTTAGATACTGATTTTTATGAAACTAGGTCATAGAGAGGGCTGGTGTTTTGTAGCATTATACTGGGCACAGACTCTGGCAGCAGAGATAAGGTCAGGTAACATATGCAATGCATAAAAACTTTCTGGCCCTTTCAAACTGCATGAGTCTCTTTGGGAACACTTCTGGCTTTGTAATTCTGGAGCTAAATGGAATGTCCTTACTTTAATTAAGGAAGGTGTCATCATGATGTGTGCTTCTGGATGGCAAATTTTGAATGCTATACATTTCTCAGTGTCTTTATTAGGAATTTTCTATTCCCTCATTGTTCTTGCAATCACTTTGTGTTCCAGGGGCAGCTGGCACAATTCATTTGGGTGCTTAGACTGCACAGGGGATTGCTGTCAGGAGGTCACTCTGACCATTGTGTTCCTTTGGCTGACAGTGTACTGAGCTGGTCAAGAGCCAGTGGAACAAACCTTTCTGCTGCAAAGTAAGAATTAATAGTTTTGGCAGGTTCATACAATCTTTGAATGCTGAACTCAATTCCTTGTATACTTCCACTCTGAAGTTTCACTTTGTTTCTATCTGTTGCTTCTTCAAAAGATTAGCATGGTTAGTTATGGTAAAGAACGTCATTGCTGCTACCAGGATTACCTTTATTGTGAACATTGTGTTAAGATATGAGACTCTTTAATATTTAATTCTCAGTCCAAAAATTTATAACCTCTGCAGTCATGTCATCAGTCATCCAAGTGAATTACTTTTATGGAGATTATTGCTATTTATAATTATAAACACTATGTTACAGTCCCTAAGTATAGGAGTGCAGTACATTTTGACTCTTGCTGCACACTTCTAGACCATTTCCCTTCATAAACTGATGCATTCTAAGATGGAGAAGATTACATTACACCTCTCTTTACCTTTAATTCACACAGATTCACACAAATTAGAAAACAAAATCCTTCATTTATCCATAGGTTGACAGAGCCTGGGCAACTGAAGAGTAATCCTGAGGCTCTGCAAATGTCTGTTGTACTTTCCTCAATTATCATTCCTTCAGGTCCTGTTATTTATGTCAGTGTTTGTATTTCAGCTCTGTTCCCCTAAAATTCCACCAATCCATCTCAGCTTCTCATTGTTTGTATGTTTAAGAAGTACATGATCTACACTGTAATCAAAAATATTTCTAAACATAGTGAGTTCCAGGAAGGAGTACATGGAACTCTTTTTATTCTTCAGCTACTTCTACTGCTGTTCACAAAATCTGCTACACTGACGTAGGAGGAAAAATCATTTGGTTTGAGCAAACTTAGCAAATCCACTCTGGATTTAAGTAGGTTTCAGTGTACACAAAGGGTATGTATTCGTTTTAAGTGTGCCTAGGAACTGGAGTAAAACCAAAAGGCCTAATTATTGTCTTCTCCTTATTCTCCATTGTAATTGGTACATTGTCATGAATTTACATATGTAACAGATTCTAGTTTGCTGCCAGGTGTTTACTTTTGAATATAGATGTCCATATTCACACACGTGCACACTAAAAGTGTTAGCAAGCAAGGAAACAAGTCCATACATGTCTGAAAACAGACAGATGTGGCTATGGATGGCCCCAGGGAGAATTTTTAGAAATACTGATACTACACAGGGCCGTTTTCTAGTTCATGGCATGCCCAAAGGGCACTTTAGACATCACCTAACTGTGCTGGATGAGTCTTAGGCGGGAGAATGCTTATATGGCTATTGCCAGCTGGTTTAGATCTTTCTGGTGTCACATAAAGCTACACTCAGCACTCAGCAAGCTAGTGAATTCATCTCAGTGCATGTGCTGTGTACATCAGTGCTTTCAGGAGCTAGCATCTTGCTGCACTTAGTAATCCAAGCAGATGGGCATTCTTAAAGTCCTGTGTTTGGTGCCATATCTAAACCAAATCTGAGCATACCCAGAGAGATGACATTTATCTTGGAGTCAAGTATCTTTGAGGCAATAATTTTAATTTACAAGAGTTGTTTTTCTGAGCACAGGAAAAAAATCATCTGTAGAGAGACAATGTTCCCAGCCCCATCACAAGCAGAAAAGTTTTTCCCTAGGTCTTTCTCCTCAGTCCTTATACTCTTCTGTCTGAGCAGAAGCTCCCTACTTTCTTCATACTTTATTTGTTCCATTTTAGCTGTCTTACATTCACCCTCCATCCACAGTGTTTCTCCCAAGGAAAGGCCAGCCAGAAAAAATAATTGTCCAGGAGCTTCCAATCCTGGTCATAGGTACTGTCAACTCAGTAGTGTGCTTCACATCTTCTACAGCTACCTGAAAAGCAATGGTGAAGTATGGTGGCAGTGATAGCTACCTCACCCATTTGTGCTCTGCAGTGTTGGTAGTAAAATTTATGAAAGACATACACGGAAACTTGGTGATTAAACTAACACCCTCTGAAAGACTAACACTCTCTGACTCTCTTGTGGTGGGGTCAGTCAACTGGAACATGACCGAAATTAGTTGATACAAGCCATTATGAACTGGTATAGGAATGGCTCTTTGCAGCGATTGCAAAGACTTTGATAGGCTGGAAGAGGTTACTTGGCAATAGTGCAGGTAATATCCACATTGTACATGTGACTCATTTAAAATCCCTATTTTAAATAAAGCTGAGCCTCTTAAGAGCTAGTCTTATATACCACTAAATATCTCCTGAGCTATTACTTCTCTTAACTTCTTGCTATGTGAAGTTAAAACTGAAGTTAGAGGATACGTCACAAAATCTGTCGTCCTTATACAATGACTCCTTTATTGACGAGTGGAAAATCTGACATGAGATGCTGCAAAGACAACCAATTATTGCAGTCCATATGACAGATTTTAGCCCCAGACGTGTCTGGCACCGATTTTCCTCAACACTTGTAAATCAATAGATATGACATGAATAAGTTTAGAAGAAAGATGAAGCACAAGAATTCATCCATGGTGAGTACTTCAAAGATCCTGTAGCATTACACAACTTTTATTTATGTGGGACTGGTCGTCTCAGTTTTAGCCTTTGAACTTTAGGACATACAGCCTTGCCTGGATCACCTGGTTACTTCAACGAGCAAAGCTGAATCGCTTACTTTGGAGATGATCTGAGATCACAGGTCTCTCACGTGTCTGTTCTGCAATTAATTCCATTAGCTGAAAAACAACCACACAAAAAAACCTTGTTGCACTTTACCCTTCTGGGATAGTAGTATCCTTAGTAGACACTAAGGATAGTAACATTACACTTAAAAGTTGGAGGACTCATTTCTGTAAGGAATTTGTAAGTCTTTGCCAATGGCAACAAATCAGGCTGAAGATATCTGAGCAATGACATCAGACACACTGTCCCTGGAGTCGAGGCAAGTTGGTGATAAAGTCAGAAGGAGGCAGGCTTGACAAACTGCATCATGCCTATGCCAGCTTCTGCTGGTGCACATAGTGAGGTTTTGGCCTTGCACTTTATAGTATAATGGACAAGGTTAATTGGTGCTTTCGGTCCTTCCAACTCTGTGATTGCCTTTTGATACTGGTTTTATGGGTTGTTGGTTTGGTTTATTTTTATCAAAGGAGGTTCTAGGCAGCAAGTTTAGAATTTTGACCCTTAATAAAATGAATCATTTCCATATTAGGGGAGATAAATCAGTGCTCAGTTTGGATCAAGATCATATTTAACCCATTGTTGTGCTGTGGCCAGATCAATCTTAGGACCCAGTGGTGGCGAGCTGTATTTAAAAACTTGTAATTCTCTTGGATGATCTGTTTGGTTTGAGCTTTTGAACTTGTCCAAATGCTGAGGTGAGATTACAGGCTCTTATATGATCTATACCCTATCTAAACCAAAAGTCAGGTATGAATTTGTATCAGAAAAGAAAAAAAAGTCAAATCTGTTGATTGGTGAGATCAGTCAGCTGATTTGTGAAAGAAGATTTGGAAGAAGCAAATGTGTTTGCATAAATTTGGCAACAATGAGTTATCTATTAAAATTCTTAAAATCTTTCTTTCCCTACATATTAGTGGGATCCCATGGAATCTAGTCCTGACCCTGACAGTGCAGTGTTGTATGACAGTCACTGTGGTAGCTATCAAGAACTTTTAAGACCACATTATGGCAGCAGTCCTTGTGTTTGCAGCAACACAGCCCCAAGTAGGGGAAGAAGCTGTGACAGTATGGAACCACGACATAATCTGTTTAGTCCCTTGAGCCTTATCACTCCCTGTAAGCTTATACTTACACTAAAGAACAGCATAAACATCAGATGTTTGTCTATCTCTCTGCCTAGGGGAGCTGTGTGACCAACCAGATTTCTTCTGAAACAGATTGCTTGTTTTCTCCTTGTACACACAGTGCAGGTCAATGCATGTTTATTTTAATGGCTTTCCTGTATTATACTGAATACTGTTTCATAATGTTTAATGCTGAATTGCACTTACAGTTTCATGTTGTCTTTATTCGGCCCTCAAGAACATTTCTCCTTCCTTTTGGCAGGCAAGGCAAATTTTCTGCAGACTGGCACAGTCCATGGGCAGCCCAAATAGCCTGGCCTGAGCAGGTTGTGCCGACTTGTGACCAGGCAGGGCTTTTGGTAACTAGAGGTGAATCTACCAAGAAGAAACTGGAGATTGTGACATGCCATTTTGGGGCACTCTCTTTCCTAGACTGACCTATTTCTGTCCATCTCCCTGTCCTCTTTCTTATTTGGTTTGGTGGAGAATTTAGTAAAGAAGAATTTGTTTTCTGCAACTCTAACATTCTTAAACTCTTACAGACCCACCTCCACGTTTTGGGGTAACAGAGTGGTCAGAAATGACATGCTGTCATCTCTCAGATATATCCAAATGTTGATTGTTACCAAAGTGTTGAAACTGCTAGTCAAATGCCCTGCAGCCAAACATCTCTTCTGCCAGCCCGTTCTACTGGATACACTTGTAAGTGTGTGAAACCAAATGGTGACTTGCAGACCTTGCTGAGAGGTCTCATCACTAGCCCACTGGCTAAACATCCAGAGACTCTGATGAACCTGAAATGGAGACTTCACATTTGATCCATTACTTACATAAATTTCATTACTTTTCCAAGGACGCTTTCCTCAGATTTCCTTCTTTCCTTTTTTTCTGTTCTTATCAAGAAGCTTTAAATCCTTCAGTGGCATTTGCTTTGTTTTTTTAGTATCAGCTTGAGGAGGGTTTAGTTGTGTGTTGTTTGTGCTAACAGTTTCTCATACTGCATACAGGCAGCTTGGCCTGTGCTGTACCTGCATATATCACAGGATGCTGGTTCAGCAATAGGAGCATTGAAGCAACTGAAGTGGTAGCCATGTGCTTAAAGCTAATACATACTGGAAGCTGGGTGTTCATCTGTATGGATGGCCTATTGCTGGCTTTATGCACTGAAGTTAATGGTCCTCCTGGAGCCTAGTGAGTTTCTGGCTTAACCAGGACTGTGGGAGTGTATTAAGTGTAGACTTCCTCCTTCTGTATCTTAGAGATGATGAGAAACTCTTGAGAAAAGCAAGGGAAGAAAATGACAGAAATATTAATTTAAAAGTTGTTCCCTTTACCAGTTGTCATGTTTCAGGTCCAGCTGGCAGCTGAGCACCACACAGATGCTCACACAACTGTCCCACCATCCTCACCACCTGGTGGCATGGGAAGTAGAATTAGGAAGAAGAAAGGCAAAGCCTTGTGGGTTGAGATAAGGAGGGTTTAATAGAACAGCACAAGGTGATGACCTGGCTTAGTTACCTGCTCAAAGCACTGACCCTTGCCCTGACAGCCCTTCCCTTATATAGCAGACATGATGTCAGCATGATATTGGATACTCATTGGCTGGTTCAGCTGGCCATCTTCTTCACCTCTCAGCTTCTTGTGAAGGGCAAAAAAAACAAACCCAGCAAAAATCCAAACAAAAAACCCAAAGGGAAAAAAAAACAACAACAACAAAAACCCAAACAAACAAAACCAAGCCAACCAAAAAACTTAACCCTATCATAGCCAAACCTTGGATACCAGTCTACTTTTCCCAGTCTCAAAGCAGCTGTAAAAATAAGAGCACATCTTTGGAAGACACATGTATATTTAATAGACTATTTATGTGGCAGCAGGTCTTTTAACTAACCTGCAGGCAACTGTTAAAAGGATTTTTGAAGCCACGAGGACTGGTTAGAGGTTCTTGAGCCTCAAGTGACCTCAGGCATCACTGGTAATGCTTTATGTTCTGTGCAGTGTGGGTACAGATGGAGACTTACAATATGGGCACACTGGTGAGCTTTGTTCACTGTCTTGAATATTCACACTGCATTTAAAGTGCTAATGTTGTGCTTATTGCAGTCAATAAAATAGAGGAGAAATTTAAACTCTTCTCTTACGCCATTTAAACTTTAGCCAGAAACTTAACAGAGTGCATTTCCAAATACAAGCACATAGAAATACCCACAAAAATATGCAAATCAGCTTATACACATGTAAAACAGCACTCCCCCCCCCCAGCTTATACCAGAGTTGCTTTCAAGTTCATGAGTATTAGTCCATCAGGATAAAATAAGCTTCCCTCTGGAAGGTCTAGCACAAACTCAGCATTTAAGCCTCGTTAATGCCCTATTAAATGTTGCCTCATGCCATGTTTCTGCAAGGGGAGCAATAGAGTTCATTCACTGTGAAGTAATGCTTATGTTAATAGTTACAGGTAGGGTGACTGGGAATCCATGCCTGGAAAACCTGTGATCTTGCTGATTTTGGTGCCCTCTCTGGCATCCTGTGAAAAATGTCACATGACAGCTTTGAGGGCAGCTGGATCCCTGGCCGGTCAGCTGCTCCCTTCAGAAAAGTCTTCTCCAGACATTCACTGGACGCCGGAAATCCTCATCAAAACACTCATCAAAAGGGAAACTGCAATGGTGCTGTGTAAAGAGCTTGGGGTATGTCTGTAGTGCTCTCATTTCAGATAAGTACATCAAAACAGCATTAGGTCAGTAACATCAAGCCCATAAAATATTGCAGCATGGACCTCAGTTCAACCTGTTTTCTTCATTTGTGTGGAAGGGTATGGAGGCTACACTGAGCCCCATGCTGCTGCAGGAAGCTAGACACCAGTGTTTAGGATAACGAGCTTGAAGGCACATCCATGGAGCACACCCAGCTAATGCATATCTCCCTGACATCCTGGAGTGTTTTTGTCAATCTGTCAGCAATATATAAGTTTTTGAGCAAAGAGCACCATGATTCCAAAAGGCATCTGATATGCAGCTTGGGCAAAGTGTGTGGCTGATTTCATGGAGGTTAGAGCAGCATGTCCTTGCCTGGGATGGCAATGGCTGGTTTTGTCTTTGTTTCAGTCACTGGAGAAGGATGCTCTGCACCCTACTGGGGACCAGGCAGCGAGTTCACAGAGGAGCTCTGAACAGGGCTGAACTCCCGCTGCTGGAGCAAGTATTTGAAGTTTCATCTTTCCATCTTCAGAAGTCATGACGATGTGGTTCAACTCCTGCTATGAGACAAGATGCCCATGTCCCATTGAAAGGTGGACATATGAGGTTATACTCCCTTTAAGTTTTCTCCTTCCTCTGCCAAGGTCTGCCCATCCCTCCTCCCACTCTCTCCAGTATTTTTTCAGTGTGTTGCTTTACAAGTCTCACTGCATTTCTTCTGAGGTGAGGGAAAGGAATCAAAGCTTGCTGAGGCAGGGATACCCCAAAGCTGTGTGAGAGTATGAAAAGGGCAGCAATGCTACTGGGTACACATGGCACATTTTCTTTCATTACTGCTTTTTATGGAAGGTTGGGAAGTGAACAGTCCCCAAGGTATTTTTGATCATGAAGGCCTTCTTGCTCACCAGAGAGGCAGGGAGATTTAAAACCCTAATGTGCAGAGGGTAATCACAGGATGTCAGGGGTTGGAAGGGACACAAAGAGGTCATTGAGTCCAACCCCCCTGCCAGAGCAGGACCATACATCTAGCTCAGGTCGCAGAGGACCACATCCAGACTGGCCTTGAAAGTCTCCAGAGAGGGAGACTCCACGCCCTCTCTGGGGAGCCTGTTCCAGTGCTCTCACACCCTTACAGTAAAGAAGTTCCTCCTTGTGTTGAGGTGGAACCTCCTATGCTGCAGCTTACATCCACTGCTCCTTGTCCTATCACAGGAAGCAAGTGAGAAGAGCCTGTCCCCTCCCTCCTGACCAGCCCTCAGATATTTATAAACAGTTATTAGATTCCCTCTCAGTCTTTTCTTTTCCAGACTAAAAATCCCCAGGTCCTTCAGCCTCTCCTCATAAGGCAGTGCTCCAGTCCCCTAATCATCCTTGTGGTCCTCCACTGGACCTTCTCCAGCAGGTCCCTGTCCCTCTTAAGCTGGGGAGTCCGAAACTGAATGCAGTACTCAAGATGGGGTCTCACCAGGGCAGAGTAGAGGGGGAGGAGAACCTCTTGATCTGCTGGAAACACTCTTCTTAATACAACCCAGGATCCCATTGGCCTTCTTGGCCACAAGGGCACATTGCTGTCCCATGGATAACTTGTGATCCACCAGCACTCCCAGGTTCCTCTCCAGAGGGCTGCTCTCCAGCAGATCACCTCCTAACTTGTACTGGTTCAGTTTATTATTCCTCCCCAGGTGCAGGACTCTGCATTTGTCCTTGTTGAACCTCATTTGGTTCCTCTGTGCCCAGCTCTCCAGTCTGTCCAAGTCTTGCCGGATGTCTAATGCCATTTTTCACATCAGCCTTTTAAACTCATATAACAGATTGCCATGGGCTCAAAAAACTGCAAACAAAAAACTGATGCCAGTGGACATGTAAAATGATCAGAGATGGAGAAAGGTAAATTATGTTTCTGAAAAATAGGAAGTTCTCAGATGGTGATCAATATAACTTTAGTCTTTGATAGTAATAGAGACTTTAATTTGCCCACTCTCATGTATTACCAAAATCTGTGTACAAGGGCCCTCATTCTCTACATTAAAAGAAGCCCAAATTTAGTGGGAACATATATCAGTCAATTTACTTATTTTGTAACTGACTGTGATACCTCTCTCCCAGGGACAAAAATCTCCCAGCCTATGGAAAGACAACATCAAGTTTTCCCTCAGTTGCAGAGCTCATTTCTTCCTGTAACTGATGTTAACACCTCTGACACTATGACAGACATCAGAGACAAGGCTCTGGCACCATCCCGGTGGATTCGTAGTTGAGGCAACGACAGGGCTGTAATGTATGCATCTGACTTCAGGTTTCAGTTTCCCAGGGCAGGACTATGCCAGGGCATTTCCTCTTTCCTCAGAGGTGTGGGAAGCTGAATCAGTAACAGCGCTGGCCTGATGGTTCCTGCCATGTCAGGTGTCCAGCTTCAGAATGTTTCTCTGTACCACAGGGATTCAGCTGCAGAGTTCAAAGTCCAGGTAAGTCTTGCGATGCTTGAAGTGAGACACATTCACTTGGGTTCAAAATGCTAGCTACACATTTTTAAACAGATGTGTTAAAAGTTTGGTTTGTTTTTTTAAAAAGAAACGTGTACATGTGTAGAGTTTGTGTGCACAAATGTGGGCGTATGTGTTTCAGCTGAAAATTTCTCTTAGGTGTATATATGGTCAGGAGCATTGAATGGGATAGTAGGGCTATTCCAGGGAGGGTTATACATCTTAAGTGCAACGAGGTAGGGGAACAGATTATTCCTAACACTTTGAGGAGCTTTCTATACAGTAGAATCAGAGGATTTTAGGAAAAAGTTGTTCAGGGAAGCTGGGAAGCTCCGGGGTGCAAGAAAAATTACTTGTGAAGAGTTGTACCCTCTGATAAACACTCCCAGACTCTTTTAAAATAAGTAATCTTTAATATGAAGACCCCTAAGTGCACCTGCAGCTTATAAACAGATTATTTCCAAGCCACATATAACCAAAGAAGGGATTGCTTATAACTGCATCACATCCACATCAGATCCAAGGGAGTATACTGCTGGGGGCCACGGTTGCACATCCATTTTGTGAACGTGCTGTGAGTTACTTGATACTTAGAGCTGCACATGCCCAAGTGATAGGCCACATCTCTGCCACTGTCAGCTTTTGTGCAATCACACAGAATGACAGCTGAAGATCATCTAATACAATCCCCCTGCCAGAGCAGGGCACTCTACTTTTGTTGAGTTAGAATTTCAGGTGCTGGCTTAGTGAAATAAAGTCATTGAATTAGGAGGCCTAGTTTGTGAAGTGAACAGTTATGCTGACAGGACTCTGTTTCCATTCCAGCAGAAGTATGTCACATTGAGCTAGGCAACTTTGATTCAGAGATCATAGAATGGTTTCGGTTAGAAGGGACCTCAAAGATCATCCAGTTCCAGTCCCCTGCCACAGGCAGGGACACCTCCCACTAGAACAGTTTGCTCAAGGCCTTATCCAAACTGGCCTTGAACACTTCCAGGGAGGGAGCATCTACCACCTCCCTGGGCAACCCATTCCAGTGTCTCACCACCTTCACTGGAAAGAACTTCCTCCTAACGCTTAGTTTAAATCTCTCTTTTGCCGGTTTAAACCCATTCCCCCTCATCCTGTCATTGCAAGACCTTGTGAATAGTCCCTCCCCAGCCCTCCTGTAGGCCCCCTTCAGATACTGGAAAGCCACTACAAGGTCTCCTCGAAGCCTTCTCTTCTCCAGGCTGAAAAGCCAAAAATGTCATAGCCTGTCCTCATAGCAGAGGTGCTCCAGCCCTCTGATCATCTTTGTGGCCCTCCTCTGGACTCTCTCCAACAGTTCCATGTCCTTCTTGTGCTGGGGGCTCCAGAACTGTACACAGCACTCCAGGTGGGGTCTGATGAGAGCAGAATAAAGGAGGATATTACAGCATCTGTAAATAGAAGCCTGCATTCAAAAGATTCATCTTCTTTCTGTTCTCCTTCCTTATGTCTGAATGAGACAAAATCCTTGTCCAGAGGGGACTTCTGCAATGGTTTGAGATGAAAGGACACAGTGTGTCCATGGAAAGCTGGCTATGAGTGCCTTTACAGGCAAATAGGCATGGTCCCCACCCTGGAAGACTCAACACTGCTCCAGTCAGTAGAAGTATCTGACAGTAGAAAGATCAAAGCAGCACAGTTGCTTAAACACCATGCAGCAGGCTTGGAAGGACCAGTCTCTCTGGCCTGATGATGCCATGTTATGTTGTAAGTAGTGTGTCTGGGGTCTTTTTAGGTATGTTTATATTTTTATTAATCTTGGTCATGGCTTTCCACCAGGGAACTACAGTTCCCTTTTGTAGGGAATCAAAAGTCCTGGTACCTGGATTCCTAAGCCTAGCTAAGGTGGTGTGACTGCTTCCCTCCATGGTACAGCAGCCCAGAAGAAAAGGGCAGTGTTCATCACTACTCATTTGAATTAGAAATGTCATAATAGGCACCTGGTCAGAGGTCTAAGTGCATGTCTTTAAAGCATGGAGAGGACAAGATTAGTAAAGCTTCTATTTCTGTGGAAGTAGTTTTTGGTCATGTAGGACAGCGTCAGTGGACTTTTCTTAGCCAAGAAGAGAAGAGAGTGTCCTGGAAACACAGCAAGGTAAGGGGGAAGATGGGGAAAGAATGGGTGAGAGAGGAGACTTCTCAACATTTCTGTTGCTGTCCACATACAATGCATATGTGCTGGATCTGGGTATCCCTGAATCTGGCTGGAGAAAAGACTACAGCACTCCTGCAGAGGACAAGCCCTCAAAACACAATCTTCATTCCTGTAGTGCAAGTACCCTATTGAACTGATTTAAACAAGTCAAGTGCAGCACTCTTGGCAGGGTGGGAGCACAGGATAGTGAATGGAAATGAGAATGTCATTTTTCTTCTCCTTCACTTCTGTTCCTGTTCTTACTGCTTCCTGCCACACAGTACTATTGTCTCCTTGTAATCACTTAAGTGCTGATTGGTCTCCCTGGCACACACAAACCTTCTCTGGCAGAAAATCCTCTTCCTGTTGGGCAAAGGTTACAAAGTTCAGTGGTTTCACAGCCACAGAGTACTAGACCACCCTAAAGACTGGGAGATGGCTGCAGAGGTGGGCACAGTGACAGGAAGCAAAACCCTTTGCTTGCAGTGATGGAGAGCTGCTGGCTGGTTCCATTGAGAGTGTCCACTTCTAGGTGTGGACAGGTGAGCAGATGGATGCTACACTACCATAGACCCCAAGTAATGACTTGCTAGTGCTCCCCACTTCTGAAGAACCTGCTGGGAACCAGCATGGGTACCCATGCAGGCTGTCCTCTGCTGCCTTGTGGAGAGCTGAGCAGGTCAGACCCAGGACTGAGTGATCAGCATTATAATGCTTGACTCAGTAGGATCTCATGGCTCATTTGAAAATAAGCATGACCTAATCAGGCCTTGAAGACAGCAGGTCTGACTCTGAGCATGTATGGGAGGAGACCAGGACCAGGACCACTTTCCTCTGTGTTTGGGCAGCTCCTTGCCTGGCACATGATGTGAGGTATGTGTTAGATGGCTTGATCCATGTGCCAAGTGTCCTCCTGCCCAAACCTGCCCTGTCTGCCAAGGGGTGATGGAGGAAGGATTTAACGAATACATTTTTCCCAATTTATTTTGCCTTTGTTCTTTTGTATTTGGCTACCGTCATTGTTCCTCTTAATTAATAACCAGAGCAGGTTTTCCCTGCACATGTTGAGCATCATTCAGGTTAACCCCACATGCTTAGCAGCTCCGGATGCAAGATCATAGCCTCATCCTTCATATCACCAACAGGGACACAAAGCAAGACAAACCCTGACCATTGCTTCTTTTGTGTTCCATTTTTCACCAATGATGCAGACCACAGATTACATCAAAGGGATGTTTCTGGAGACAGGACACACCAGTAATTTAAATATTTCTGATAGATCGGTACAAATCAGTACTCACAATGAAAAAAATGGACACCACGTGTATTTAGAGACTGGCCAAATGGAGCATGCACAGAAGCTTCTTAGAAAACTGTCATTAGCCCAATCTTACCATTAGTTGTATACATAATATATAAAACATTATATATATGTTATATTCTATTATTTCACTCTTACATTTAAGGGTTCCTGATTTTTCCTCCTCTGGATGAGTCAGGTTGTTGCTATCACGCTGTTGTTATGGTTTCTAACTTGGCTTCTGCAGTGAAATAAAAAACCAGTCCTCACTTTGCAAACATGTGGTCATGCTTCTTAAATGAAAGGGTGTGATGCTCAGAGTACCAAGGCTGTAATTCAAGTTGGTGATCAGAAACTGCCAAAGTAGTTTTTCTTTCAGGATATTGCCTTGCACTGAACCTGGAGATTGACTTACAGTTTGCTGGACCATGCAGGACGGTATCTGTTACAGTTAGGAAGAGTGATTAGCCAACACTGGCAAGGCATTCCCCTAAATAATATGTCACTGTTACTCACTGGTGAATTTAATAAAAAAGACAAATATTACACACAATAAGCTTAGCTGTACGCATGGTTTTCCTCTATTGCTTATTACGTTTCTTAGTAACAAATAAGAATTTTGATGTTTTGTGAGCTGTATTTTAAACCAAATAAATCCAAGATCCTTATTAAACGGGCTTTTGAGCACAGGAACAGATCTTCTTTTCAGAACAGCACAGCCAGATGCTGATTTAGAAGTGATTATTATTATGATAGGCCTTTTGAACGCTGTGGCTTAAGTAGTATGTTTGTAGAAATTGTTGCCATCAACTGAGGCTTTATGTATTTTCTGAAATATTTTAAAATAAAAATATGGAAAACTGCTTTTTTTTAAGGGATTTAATGCTTTTTTCGGATAATCCCAGTTGACTCTGGTGGTTTTGGCTATTGCTGCCCTAGCCCCATATAGCAGCTGGCTGAAAAGAAGCTGTGCTGCAGTGCTTGAGATAGCCATGCCAGTGTCATGTTTTGAAGATGGTTTTTATCACCAAGGACTAAGGCAATGGCTAGCTGGTCCCAAATACTCCCATCAGCAGTGCCACACAGAAAGTTATCAGAAATTTATTGTATATTCCAGCAATACACAGGCCAGTGATCTGGCTTTCTGCAGAATAAGAGTGGCAGACACTACAGAGAATGCCTTTACAGAAGTTGTCTTGCTGTTATGGATGTACTACAGCACACAACGCCTGTTAGATGGTAGCATTTAGAAAAGAGTGCTTAGCAGTTTGGTGTTGAAGGGGAGGTTTGAGATGATGAAATGGCTTGAGTGTGCATGGGGGAGTTGACAAGAGGGAGTGGAGGCAGCCTTACCCTCATTAGCAACATCATAAACTATGGAAAGAGAATGTCCTTTCTCATGTTTCCTGCACAGATGCTGGAGATAATTCTGACTCGATAAACCTTTGCTGGATATAGCTTCATTTGCAGGATCTCATTCCAGGTTTGAAGTGTGAGTACATTCTTGTGCGGTCTCCAGACTGATGCAGTTTGGGGAAAAATAAAAACCAACAAACAAAACTCAGCAAACAACCATACCAAAGTAAAGTTTCCCTTCATGTTGTCCTCTGCCAACAAATGTGTCTGCACTGGTGGATGACATTGCAAATTCTTCTACAAGCAATAAGCACCCAGTTTCCTGAGACTTTTATGAAATTATTCTATGCAAGGATTAGACATGGATGGCAAGAACAGGTTTTAGTTAGTGGTCAAAATGAAAATTCTATTCAGCATACAAATTTTTCTGTAGCACGTAAACCTTTCTAAGTTTACTTCTCTTCTTCCCCAAGAAGAGAAGACTGGAAGAAAGGGAATATTGACCTGTTGGGAAGATAATCCTTTTCAGTTTATTGATTGACAGGATATATTTTCTGTCCCCTTTTACCTGTTATTTTACCTGTCCTAAGGGTCGACACAGACAGAAAAAAAGTCTAAATCACAAATAGCAATTGTGAGCCTCACTTTGGCAGTTAAATCCAAATTGTATATCCTGCGAATCCCACTTGAGCTGCTGGTTGTCTATGCTGTAGCTCTGTTTCTGTGGTAAGAATCTCCATCTCATCAGCTGCTGGCCATGGTTACAATTGGTCAAATCCATGTGCTGCTGTCCAAGTGGCTTCCCCCAAAAGACACTTTCCCAGCCATTTTACCATGCAAAGGGAAGGCCAAAGTTTAAGTCTACCCCTTGCCTCATGACAGACTTTATTGCTGACTGCCTGGTTGAATGCATGCTATGGTACCCTCCTCTAGGTAGTAAGGGATGCCTGAGGCTCTTCATACAGCTACAGCAGAAGGGACTGTGAAAAATTGACTGAAAAATTAGCAGCAGACTGTAAGCTGGACTGATGTTTTGGGGATATGAGAAAGGTGGCAAAGAGACACCGATAAATTATCCAAATGCAGACGAAAAAGGACTCTCCTTGTCCCAAATCCTGTGATTTTATCAGCAAGCTTTATTTTGCAGGGTCAGGCTTATATCTTAACATTTAGTATGTTGGCTCCTGCTATTATCAGCAGAGATATATCTGATGCAAAGGGAGCCTGGAGGGTGATTTGGATGACCTACCAAGACGGCTAGTCTTCTGTTCACTTAACATTGGCTCCTCCTGCCATTTGATACTCCAGGGCAGATGAGACATCGGCATGGGGTTGGCAGACATGACGGAAGATGAAGGAAGCCCACGTTCTTTTTGGTGCAGCAATGGGATGCCAACTGGAATACTTCACAACACCTAAAATAGTATTAGGCACCTGCTTTTAGGCAACTGAATCCTGGTTCTAGAGACAGTAATTATTTCTAGATTCATTGATTATACAGGATATATCTCAGTGGATTGGAGTGAACAAATCTACCAGACTGATGCCTGAATTTAGGTATTATCAGCTGGAATGGAATCTCCTCCCATAGCAGGATCAAGTGATGCATATATGGGTTTCTAGTACAATCTCAAGTACCTCATCTGAAGTCCAGCTGCTGCTTCAGGTGGGTGGGGGTCTCTCAGCATTGCCATGTGTTCTCTTGTCAGCCCCACACACTTAGTCTGGATACCATGAGGTGTCTCAGAGGGGTTTGAGCACCTGTATTTAGGCCACTGCATCCTGCCCATAGCCTTGAAGATGGCTGGCAGAATGTTTTCATTGTGGTCAGTATTAAGGGCACTCTGATGCCTCTGGGAAGGGGAGAACTAAAGCGTGCCAATTATGATATTCACAGGACTTCTGTCCCATCTACTGGCTGTGGTGGCTTTACCACCAGCTCATAGGGACATCAGCAATTGATCCTGTGCTGATTTTGCACTACATGCTGCTTTCTGGCTTGACAAGTGTATTGGAGGTTGTTGCTGAAAAGTCCATATTTCACCCAACAATTCTCTAAGCAGGTGATGCTAGCAAAGCAATGTGAGCTGCACTCACACACTAACAGTGCCTATCCTGAATGTCCCAGTATTTTCTTACTAATTAGAGCTCCACTGGTAGGATTTTGTATTTTCTCTGCAAGAGAGATCAGTGATTTTTATTTTAATATTCAATTATTTTTTTGTTGTTGGTATCAGCATTGGTGGTGCAGAGTGGCACCATGTGAGCTGAGACTGAATAATTCAAGCAACATTTATCACTGAAGTATACAGGCTTTTCTGGCCTTTTCAGGAAGAAACAGATTTTACTACTGTTCACAAAAGCAGAGTACTGAGGTATGGACAGCGGACAAAGAAATCTTGATTTGAACTGGAGCCATGACAGAAATCAATGGGAATCCCCAGCAAAAAAGAATAGTGTGGATGTCTCTCATACTTAAGTGTTTATGGAGTCTTCTCTGACTGTACAAAGATATTGATTCACTTGGCAAACATACAGAGTTGTCTTTGCATGTAAGTACTCTTAAGTATGCGAGAATGTCTTTCCCTTGCAAGACAGCAATTCACATAGTTCTGAGCTCTTATTTTATCTCAATCAGCAGGTGTAAGGATAATAAATTCCCTTCCAACTCCCTTATTGCCACATTGACATTTCATGCCAAGCAAGGAGTAACGGGGATAAAAGGAAATCTTGTTTCCAAGGCGGTGGATTTAAACCCCATTGTCAGTTGGTCACAAGTGGTGTTCCCCAGGGCTTAGTACTGGGGCTAGGCTTGTTTAATATCTTAAGAAACAATTTGGATGAGAGGATTGAGTGCTCCCTCAGTAAGATTGCAGATGACACCCAATTGGATAAGGTTTTTGTTGCTAAGAAAATTCCTAGCCTGGTGTGCTCTACAGACTACTACCCATTAGTGATACTCCATGTAGAAGGAGAAGAAATAATGACTGATAGTCACAGAAAAATCAGAAGAGACTTCAGGCCCTTGGGACAAGTGTTACAAGACTCAGGGGCACAAATCATCTTCTCCTCTGTCATTCCAACTGATGGCAGAGACATTGGATTAAGCAGCCAAATGCAGTCTTTTAATACATGGCTCCATGGATGGTGTCACCACCATAAATTTGGGTTCTTTTACAATGGTATGACCTATACAGCACCAGGGTTGCTGACACCAAACAGAAGACACCTTTCTCGAAGGGGGAAGGGGGTCTTTGTAGAGGAAACTGCAGGGCTAGTTGACAGGGCTTTAAACAGGATGTGAAGGGGGAGGGGGACAAAGTCATTAGGCTTCCCTGTGGCAAGGTGTGGGAGAACAAACCAGTGTGGGAGCAATGGGGCATTAGTAAGGGCTCTCAATCTGCTGCCCAGAAGCATGCTGAGAACAAAATAATGCAGTCGAAGTCTTGCAGAAATGAGCCAGATCCCCTTCAGGTAGTAGCTGCCAACAGGGAGACATCACATGGCAATCCATGTGGCAGTGATGACAGGAGGGGTAGAGATAGGCTGATAGCTACAGAGATGTCTGAAAGTGGACAGGTGGGATCTGACCCTAGGGTTGCTGTAGAGACTGAGAAAAAAGTGCCCAAAGAACAGGGTAAGGGAAAATCAGTGAGTAAGTCACCTCCAATAGAGGCACAACTGAAATGCCTCTACACTAACATAAGGAGATGGGGAACAACCAGGAAGAATTACAAATATGTGCAAGTCTACAGGGTTATGATGTCATTGGCATCACTGAGACATGGTGGGATGCATCTCATGATTAGAGTGTAAGGATAGATGGTTACAGACTCTTCAGGAGGGACAGGCAGGGGAGAATGGGAGGAGGTTTGCCCTCTACGTCAATGATAAACTGGAATCCATGGAGCTCAACCTAGGGATGTGCAACACTAAAACAGAGAGCTTATGGGTAAAAGCTAAAGGGAAGGCATGGGAAGGGGACATCATAGTAGGAGTCTGCTACAGACCTGATTAGGAAAGTGAAGCAGATGAGGCCCTTTGCAAATAAATAGGAGAAGCTTCACACTGACAGGCCCTGGTTCTCATGGGGGACTTCAACTACCCTGACATCTATTGGAAGGACAACATAGCAGAGCACCAGCAATCTAAGAGGTTCCTGAAATTCACTGATGATAACTTCCTCCTCCAAGTGGTAGAGAAACCCACAAGAAAAGGTGCTATGCTGGACCTAGTCCTCACCAACATGGAAGNGGAAGGAGGGGCCCAGGAAAGCTGGACATTGCTCAAGGATCACCTCCTCCAGGCCCAGAAGCAATGCATCCCAAAACAGAGGAAGGCAGGTAGGAGTGGAAGGAGGCCTGCATGGATGTATGGAGAACTCCTGGGCATGCTTAGACACAAGAAAGCCTACAGAGAGTGGAAGAAAACACAGGGAAGCTGGGACCAATACAAAGACATTGTGTAACCAAAGATCAAGTCCCAGAGAGCAAAAGTAAAGACTAG
>VWZI01023963.1:36456-50759 GCA_013396835.1 Psilopogon haemacephalus | reverse complement strand
ATCTCCATGCTTTGCACCCTCAACGTCCTCGGCGTGCAGAATGAAATTATTTACCAGCTGAAGAAGTATGAATATCAAAAGGTTCATTAAACATCCCCAGCTAATTTCCTCTGGTCTGTAAAATTCGGTTAGGAAGAAGAAGGGGCGGATGAAAGGGGCGAGGCTGCCGCGCGGTCAGCGCTCAACTTTCAGAGCTCCGCGCGGCGTGGAACTAACGTTTGCATTACCAGGCCCTCCTTGAAGGNTTTTTTTGGGGGGGGGGAGTCATTAGTGTGGAATTCCTTTCCTCATTTTTCTCAGAATCTGCTGTTCTGCTGCTAGTGGCAGTCCCACAGGTGGCTTGTGAGGTTTATTTCACATGCCCGCTACCTTTTGGACCTGGCTGGTAGAAATCAGCTCCTGCCACACGAGTCTGTGAAGGTCTCGGAGAGCCACGCATACAAATCCTCTCCCTTTGCACAACCCCTCCCTGGAGGTGTTCAAGGCCAGGTTGGATGAGACCTTGAGTGACCTGTTCTAGCTGGAGGTGTCCCTGCCTGTGGCACAGGGGGGTGCCTTGGGCAACCTGGGCTAGTGGAAGATGGCACAGCCCTTGGCAGGGGGTTGGAAGCAGATGATCTTCAAGGTCCCTTCCAACCCAACCCATTCCATGAATCTATGAATCTGTGGATCTCTGAATGTATGAATCTATTAATCCATTGGTCTATGAATCTATGGATCCATGAATCTATGGACTTATGAATGTATAAATCTATTAATCAATTGGTCTATGAACCTATGGATCTATGAATCCATAAATCTACAAATCTATGAACCTATGGATCTATGAATCCATGAACCTATTAATCTGTGGATCAATTAATCCATTGGTCAATGAATCCATTGGGCTAGGAATCTATGGATCTACAGATCTATGGATCTATGGATTTATGAATCTGTGCATCTATGCATCTGTGTATCTGTGAATCTGTGGATCTATAAAGCTACAACTCTTTGAATCTATAAATCTATGGATCTATGAATCTAGAGGTATGAATCTACAGATCTGTAAATCTACAACTCTTTGAATCTATGGATCTATAAATCTATGAGTCTATGGATCCATGAAGCTATGAATCTATAAATCTATGGATCTATGAATCTGTAAATCTGTGAATTTATAAATCTATAGATCTATGAATCCATGAATTTATGGTAGAGGCATCAGGTCTCCAAACAACAAATAATCAGGTCTTGGCTCTCTTAATTCCTGCAACTGAGGCCAGGCTGGATGAGGCTCTGTCCAGCCTGGTCTAGGGAAGGGTGTCCCTGCCCATGGCAGGGGAACTGGAACACATTAAATGGTTTGGGTTGGAAGGGACCTCCAAAGGTCATCTTATCTCACCAGGGCAGAGTAGAGCGGGAGGAGAATTGTTTGGGTTGGAAGAAGCCTGTAAGATCATTGAATCCAATCATCAAACCAACACCACCACGGCCATTAAACCATGTCCCCCAGTGTCACGTCCTCATTGAATCCAACCATCAAACCAACACCACCATGGCCTTTGAACCATGTCTCCCATTGCCACATCCACTCATTTCTCGACCACCTTCAGGGACGGAGACTTCACCAGCTCCCTGGGCAGCCTGTTCCAATAGCTGATGGCTCTTGTTTGCCTCATCAGGGCAGAGTAGAGGGGGAGAAGAACTGATTGGCTTGGAAGAGGCCTGTGAGATCTTTGAATCCAACCATCAAACCAACACCACTATGGCCACTAATCCACGTCCCCCATTGCCACATCCTCATTGAATCCAACCATCAAACCAACACTACTATGGCCTTTAAATCACAACCCCCAGTACCATGTCCACTCATTTCTTGACCACCTTCAGGGACGGAGACTCCACCACCTCCCTGGGCAGCCTATTCCAGTGCCTGACCGCTCTTGCAGTCAACAAATTCTACCTAATCTCCCACCTAAACAACCTCCTCCTCACTGGTGGTCAAGAACGAAAGCAAAAAGACAACGAAGAGCCACAGAGCCAGCAGGTAGAAAAAGACAACGAAGAGCCACAGAACCAGCAGGTAGCAGCTCTACAACAGTTCCTCTCCCTGGTTTTTTTTTTGCCTGCCTTGCCCCTAGCCAGTGCTAGCACAGCATCCCCCTCGCTCCTCGACCTCATCTTGCTCTGAGCCACCTCCTCCACCCCTACCCACCCCACCCCCAACCCTTTCTCCACCCCAAGCTTATTTCCAGGCCCTGGGAGGTTTTAATATTCAAGTCGTACCTTCCACTTGAGCTGTGCTGAAGAGTCGACGTGTCGGAGTTTATTGATATCACATCGGGCCGCGCCGGGCTTGTCAGCTGCACATTCAGCCCTCGGCGACCCCCTAAGGTGCTGGCTCTGGCAGCTCTAAAGGAATCTGCACACACATACACACACAAAAAGAAGAAAAACAACCCCAAAAAGAAGCGGGGCTTTTTGTTGTTGGTTTGGTTTGGTTTTGTCCAAGGTGAGACAATGCCAGCAGGGCTCTGCAGCAGATGACAGGGCTGATAAAGGACCAAGCGGTGCAAGGATGTCTGCCTGGCCTGCCTTTCTTTCTTTCTCTCTCTCTTTCTTTCTTTCTTTCTTTCTCTCTTTCTTTCTCTCTTTCTTTCTCTCTTTCTTTCTTTCTCTCTTTCTTTCTCTTTCTTTCTCTCTTTCTTTCTCTCTTTCTCTCTTTCTTTCTCTCTTTCTTTCTCTCTTTGTTTCTCTCTTTCTCTCTTTCTCTCTTTCTCCCTCTTTCTCTCTCTTTCTCTCTTTCTCTCTTTCTCCCTCTCTTTCTCTCTTTCTCCCTCTTNCTTTCTTTCTTTCTTTCTTTCTTTCTTTCTTTCTCTCTCTCTCTCTCTCTTTCTTTCTTTCTCTCTTTCTTTCTTTCTTTCTCTCTTTCTTTCCAACCTTTCCAACCTAAACCATTCTATGATTCTATGAAGTGTTGATCTTTGAGGTCCTTTCTCACACAACCCATTCTATGATTCTATGATTCTATGATTCTATGATTCTATGATTCTATGATTCTATGATTCTATGAACTGGATTATCTTTGAGGTCCTCTCCAACCCAAACCATTCTACAATTCTATGAACTGGATGATCCTTGAGGTCCTTTCCAACTTAAACTATTCTATGATTTTATGAACTGGATGATCCTTGAGATCCTTTCCAACCCAAACCATTCTATGATTCTATGAACTAGATGATCTTTGAGGTCCTTTCCAACCCAACCCATTCTATCATTCTATGATTCTATAAACTGGATGATCCTTGAGGTCCTTTCCCACCCAACCCATTCTGTCGTATCTATGTCTCTATTATGTGTATAATGTCAGGACACAGGAAAGAGAAGGAAGCAGGAGGGGAGTAAGAATCAGATGTTCTTCGAGGCCACCTGCCTGAATGACTCCTGCTGCATCCCTCTGCTCAGCCTGACATGGCAGAGGACAAAGTGAGGGAAAGGAAGTTGCTGCTCGTGCTCTTGGCTTCAGGCAGTGGCTCTGACATCCAGACAAATGGAGCAGGGCTTGCAAACAGCAGGAGGAATGTGTTTCTCATGTGTGGTTAAGTGGTCTCTGGTGCCTCGTTCTCCCAGGCTGGTTTTTCAGGATCGGGAAAGGTTTATGAGGTTAAATTTGTTTATCTTTCCTGAAAGAGTCTTATATATTGAAAGGTCTTTAACTTGATGTATCCAGCCAGGGAGGCCCAGGGCTGGAACAGCAGAGGAACTACAGGACAAGATGAAAAGCTGCTTGGCAGGAGCTGTAGAGGGGTTGAGGATGAAAATAAAAGAGGGTGTTGCAAATGGGGGTGGAGGAGCTGTGAGGGGACCCCAGGCTGAGAGCAGCAAGGCAGCCATCAACCAGCATTGAGAGGTGCTGGCAGAGGGTGAGGGGCCCAGAACTGGAGCAGAAAGGGTGGCAGCACTTCAAGTACCTGAGCAGAGCTGGAGGTGGGGAGATTCAGACTGGACATGAGGAGGAAGTTGGAAAGGGTTGTCCAGGGAGGTGGTTGGGGCCACATCCCTGGAGGTGTTTACAGCCAGGCTGGCTGGGGCTGTGGGCAACTTGATCTAGTGTGAGATGTCCCTGGGCATGGCAGGGGGGTTGGAACTGGCTGATCCTTGTGGTCCCTTCCAACCCTGACTGATTCTATGAATCATTCTATGATTCTATGATGATTCTATGACTTTATGATTCTATGATTTTATGATCCCATGATTCTACAAGTCTATGATGATTCTACAATTTTATGATTCTATGATTCCATGATTTTATGATTCTATGAATCTATGATTCTAGGATTTTATGATTCCATGATTTTATGATCCCATGATTCTACATTTCTATGATGATTCTACAATTTTATGATTCTATGATTCCGTGATTTTATGATTCTATGAATCTATGATTCTATGATGATTCTAGGATTTTATGATTCCATGATTTTATGATCCCATGATTCTACATTTCTATGATGATTCTACAATTTTATGATTCCATGATTCTGTGATTTTATGATTCTATGAATCTATGATGATTCTAGGATTTTATGATTCCATGATTCTATGATCCCATGATTCTACATTTCTATGATGATTCTACAATTTTATGATTCTATGATTCCGTGATTTTATGATTCTATGAATCTATGATTCTATGATGATTCTAGGATTTTATGATTCCATGATTTTATGATCCCATGATTCTACATTTCTATGATGATTCTACAATTTTATGATTCCATGATTCTGTGATTTTATGATTCTATGAATCTATGATGATTCTAGGATTTTATGATTCCATGATTCTATGATCCCATGATTCTATGAGTCTATGATGACTCTACGAGTCTATGATGATTCTATGATTTTATGATTCTATGATTCCATGATTTTATTAGTCTATTTTGATTATATGATTCTGTGATGATTCTATGATTTTATGATTCCATGATTCTATGATCCCATGATTCTATGAGTCTATGATGACTCTACGAGTCTATGATGATTCTATGATTTTATGATTCTATGATTCCATGATTTTATTAGTCTATTTTGATTATATGATTCTGTGATGATTCTATGATTTTATGATTCCATGATTCTATGATCCCATGATTCTATGAGTCTATGATGACTCTACGAGTCTATGATGATTCTATGATTTTATGATTCTATGATTCCATGATTTTATTAGTCTATTTTGATTATAGGATTCTGTGATGATTCTATGATTTTATGATTCCATGATTCTAAGATTTTATGAATCCATGATTCTATGATGATTCTATGGTTTCACAACTCGATGATTCTATCCAAGCACGTTCCAAGTCACGCACGCATGCACCCACCAAAAAAAAACCCCCAACCCCATAATGGACCCAGCACATACTATAAAACAAAGCTTGGGTTTCCCCCCTCCCTCCCTCCCCTTTCCAACCTGTAACCCCCCTCCCCATCCTCAGCATTCTGCTGGTGCCTCTGCAGCTGGACTGCACTTTTAACACACTTTGGAGGGCTGTGGCGTGGAGCAGCAGCAGCAAACCAAGCACATAATAGTTGATATGCGTTTTAATCAAGTAATTCGGCCCCAGCAGAATGACAGTGCCTGTTGGTGGGGTGCCCTTGAATACCAAACAGACCAGGGAGCAGGCCTAGGAAAATGAAAAAAGTCATTTACAGCTCAGCTGGGGACTGCAGTGTTCAGCAAAGCATTAGCGAGGAGGTTGGGGTGGGGGGGGGGAGGAACTCGGGAGAGAAAGGTTTGGGTATTTTCCTAGGGTTTTGTTTGATATTCAGGTGCTGATCTTGGCCAGCTGCAAGCAAACCACAGACTGAGGTAATGCCCACGGTGGGCTTCACGAGCTGGAAATGGTGGTCAAAGGAGAGCCAGAGCTCTTGGGTGGGGAGGCAGAGACAGTGTGTGTCTGTCTGTCCAGCCATCTAGGGGGGAATGTAGAAAAGGGTGGGGGGAGACAAAGAAAGAGAGGGGGTTCATGACTGGAAATATCCTTCAAGGTTGTTCCTGAGCGAGTGAGATCAGAATCATAGAATCACTTCGGTTGGAGGAGACCTTTACACAGCTGGAAAAGCTGTAAGGGACTGGAAGGAACCAAGAGGAGCCAATGGTACTGGAACAGTGTCCTGGGCTGCAGCAAGAGCAGTGTGGGCAGCAGGGCAAGGGAGGGGATTCTGCCCCTTTGCTTTGCTCTCCTCACACCCCACATGAAGCATTGTGTGCAGTTCTGGAGTCTCCAGCACAAGCAGGACATGGAAGTGTTGGAGCCAGTGCAGAGGAGGACACAAAGATGCTGAGAGGGCTGCAGCAGCTCTGCTCTGAGGACAGGCTGAGAGAGTTGGGGCTCTGCAGCCTGGAGAAGAAAAGGCTTTGAGGAGACCTTGGAGTGGCCTTCCACTATCTGAAGGGGGCTACAGGAAGGCTGGGGAGGGACTACTGACAAGGTCTTATAATGCCAGAATGAGGAGGAATGGGTTTAGACTGGCAGAGGGAAGATTGAAACTGGATGTCAGGAGTAAATTCTTTTCTAGTGAGGGTGGTGGGACACTGGCACAGGTTNCAGGAAGGCTGGGGAGGGACTACTGACAAGGTCTTATAATGCCAGAATGAGGAGGAATGGGTTTAGACTGGCAGAGGGAAGATTGAAACTGGATGTCAGGAGTAAATTCTTTTCTAGTGAGGGTGGTGAGACACTGGCACAGGTTTCCCAGGGAGGCTGTGGTTGCTCCTTCCCTGGAGGTGTTCAAGGCCAGGTTAGATGAGACCTTGAGTGACCCAATCTAATGGGAGGTGTCCCTGCCTGTGGCACAGGGGAGTTGGAACTGGGTGACCCTTAAGGTCTGTTCCAACCCAACCCATTCTAGGATTCTATGATATACCCCAAGCAAAGTCCCTTAGGATCATAGAATCAGTCAAGGTTGGAAGGGACCACAAGGATCAGTCAGTTCCAACCACCCTGCCATGCCCAGGGACACCCTACCCTAGAGCAGCCTCACCACAGCCTCTGCCAGCCTGGCCAAAAACACCTCCAGGGATCTGGCCCCAAACACCTCCATGCAGGGGCAACCCATTCCAGGTTGCCCCCTCCCTGAAGGTCCATCACCACTCTCATGCTCAACAACTTCCTCCTCACCTCCAGCCTCAGTCTCCCCACCTCCAGCTTTGCTCCATTCCTCCTAGTCCTGGCACTCCCTGAGAGCCTCAAAAGTCCCTCCCCAGATTTCTTGTAGCCCCCTTCACATTCTGGAAGGCCACCAGAAGGTCCCCTGGGAGCCTCTTCTTCTCCAGCCTGCACAGCCCCAACTCTTTCAGCCTCTGCTCACAGCAGAGGTGCTGCAGCCCTCTGAGCATCTTCGTGGCCCTTCTCTGGCCACCCTCCAGCACCTCCACATCCCTCTTGTGCAGCGAGTGGTAGTGGTAAAAAGCCAAGAAGCCCCAGTCAATTTATCTCAGTGGAAGGAAGGATCTGGCCCTGAAGGCTCCATCCTACTCTGCATGTCAAAGTAGCAAAGAGCCAGCAGGGCCCCAGCAAAAGCAGGGGCTGGCAGCCTGGGTACCAGCTGCGGCGCCCCGACCGTCATGCAAACCCCGCAGCCCATTCTGCTCCTTTGCCAGCAGCCAAGAAAAAAAAAAAAAACAACCCAAAAGCAAATCGTCCACAACATTTGGAGGAAAGATAGGGAGGGAGGAGGGCAAAAGAGAGCCTGAGCCTCCAGCAGCCTTTGTTAATTCCCAGCACTGGCCTGAACGTAAGCAGATGGAATATCCATCAACTGCAGCCTTTTCTTCTCTTTCAACTTGCTCCTAGTTCTCGGCCTCCCTGCCCCCCTCCACCCCTAACACTCTTTCTTCTGGCTTTTGTTTGGCCTTTTAAAGAACCCTGAGGTAATGAGGCCTGCCCTGACTCCCCCACCCCCAGCACATCTGTGAAGTCCATAAAAGGCTCCTTTCTGCACTTCAATATTCATAGCCGCGTGCTCGCGGCAGGCGCGGGATGCGGCGGAGGACTGCCCGAGAGGGACCTTGGGGCCTCCCTGCATCCTCTCCTTCAGTCCTGGCTAGAGAGGCAGCAGAAGTGCTCCCAAAACTGGGAAGCAAAGGGAGACCAGCTGGGATATGGAATAAAGAGGCAAGGAGATGAAAAGCTCCGCTCAAGTTTTGCCTTCGCTTTTTTTATCTCTTCGGTGACCTAAACCATTCTATGATCCTATGATTCTATGATCCTATGAGCCTATAATTCTATGATCATATAATTCTATGATCCTATGATTTTATGATTCTACGATTCTGAGGCCTTGAGCAACCTGATCTAATGGGAAGTATCCCTGCCTATGGTCAGGGTTTGGAACTGGATGATTTTCGAGGTCTCTTCCAACCTAAACCATTCTATGATTCTATGATCCTATGATTCTATGATTCCATGATTCTATGATCCTATGATTCTATGATACCATAATTCTGATATCCTATGATCCTATGATTCCATGATCCTATAATTATATGATTCTATGATCCTATGAGCCTATAATTCTGTGATAATATAATTCTATCATCCTATGATTCTACAATTCTGAGGCCTTGAGCAACCTGATCTAGTGGGAGATGTCCCTGCCTATGGTGGGGGGTTGGAACTGGATGATTTTTGAGGTCTCTTCCAACCTAAAACATTCTATGATTCTATGATCCCATGATCCTATGATTCCATGATTCTATGATCCCATAATTCTATGATCTCATAATTCTAAGATCCTATGATCCTATGATTCCATGATTCTATGATCCCATAATTCCAAGATCCTATGATCCATTTCACACCTCCAAACAGACCTCTTCTGGCACTGCCTTGATTTTACATCTCCAAACTCATCCCAGCTGGCACTGCCTCCATTTCACACCTGCAAACAGATCTCAGCTGCCACTACCTTGATTTTACATCTCCAAACAGATCCCAATGGGCCTGAAGTTCAGGCAGACAAGGGACTGGAACCATCTGCACACCTACCTTAATGCAGGGCTGCTTGTTGGGGCCACCAAGCTTTGGTGGGCAGTGTGTTGTGAAGAAGGATGGGGGCTAGAGTGGGGATGCTCAGAACTTGCTGCTCCTTTCAAAGTGAGAGGTTTTTATGCCTTTCCTGCCACAAAATCCAAGTTCCTCCGTGGCTGCATTACCTTCACATCCAAACACCTCCAGACTGGGTTTGGTGGAGCAGCTCTGTTGCCCCAGCAGTGTCTGGGTGGGTTTCCTAACGCCACTTGCAGCACAAAAGCTGCAGCTGCAGCGAAGCCATTCGTGGAAATTCACATTTCCCTTCCCCTTCCTCATCTCTTCCAACACATATTTAATTTTTAGGACAAACTGAAGTTCAGGCAGACAAGGGACTGGAACCATCTGCACACCTACCTTTATGCAGGGCTGCTTGTTGGGGCCACCAAGCTTTGGTGGGCAGAGAGTGTTGTGAAAAAGGATGGGGGCTAGAGTGGGGATGCTCAGAACTTGCTGCTCCTTTCAAAGTGAGAGGTTTTTATGCCTTTCCTGCCACAAAATCCAAGTTCCTCCGTGGCTGCATTACCTTCACATCCAAACACCTCCAGACTGGGTTTGGTGGAGCAGCTCTGTTGCCCCAGCAGTGTCTGGGTGGGTTTCCTAACGCCACTTGCAGCACAAAAGCTGCAGCTGCAGCGAAGCCATTCGCGGAAATTCACATTTCCCTTCCCCCTCCTCATCTCCTCCAACACATATTTAATTTTTAGGATGGTGCAGCTGGGAGCAAGAAAGAGAGAGAGAGAGAGAGAGAGAGAGAGGTGGGAAATGAGATGAGAAATACTGAAGGAGAGGATGTGCAGCTCCCCTTTACCCTCCAACAAAATCCGATCCCCACTTTAATGAATGCGTTTTCATGTCTGGCCCTGCCTGCCAATCCTTCCAGACGGCACCAAGGTGCTTCAAGACAAGGCAGCAGGTCCTTGTAGAGCATCAAGGGCTCAGTCTGAGCCTGGAGGGTCTTGTTGTGGCCGATTCCACCTAATCCTGTTGATTAATTTAACTCCAGGGCTAAGAGGCGCCCAGAAGCAGTGAATGGAAGTGGAGAGGAGGGGGAAGAAGGGAAATAGAGGAGGGAAGGGAAAGGAGAGAGAGGGAGGACACAGCCAGTCCATAATTAGGGCTGCTGTGTGTGTGTGTTCCTTGTTCATTTCCATAAGACCCAGTCCACTTCTGCTCCTCTCAAACCCCTCCAGAGAGCTCTGCCCAGCTCCTGCTGATTGTGCCCCAACCTGAACCAGCAGCATGATGCAGGAATGGGAGTCTGTGGGCTCTGATTTACACATTTCCTCGTGCTAGGATGGTCCCTGGCCAAGCCTGGGCTTATCCTTGTCCCCTTCCCTGTGCCACCCTTTGCACACTTATGCTCTGGCTCCACTCATTTCCACGGGGAGAAGGAACCAGCTTGGTTTGTTCAGTGTTCCCCAGCTGAAGAAGGGAAATAGGGGAGGAAAGGGAATGGGGAGAGGGTGGACACAGCCAGTCCATAACTAGGTCTGCTCTGTGTGTGTGTGTTCCTTGTTCATTTCCATAAGACCCAGTCCACTTCTGCTCCTCTCAAACCCCTCCAGAGAGCTCTGCCCAGCTCCTGCTGATTGTGCCCCAACCTGAACCAGCAGCATGATGCAGGAATGGGAGTCTGTGGGCTCTGATTTACACATTTCCTCGTGCTAGGATGGTCCCTGGCCAAGCCTGGGCTTATCCTTGTCCCCTTCCCTGTGCCACCCTTGGCACACTCATGCTCTGGCTGCATTCATTTCCATGGGGAGAAGGAACCAGCTTGGTTTGTTCAGTGTTCCCCAGCTTATCCTCCCTGAAGGATGTGAGGCTTGCTGCTGATTATAGAATCATGGAATGGTTTAGGTTGGAAGGGACCTCTGCATGGCAGGGGGAGGTTGGAGCAGTCCTTAAGGTCCGTTCCAACCCATTCTAGGATTCTCAGATACAGTCTGAGAAGACAAATATAGTCTGGAGAAGAGAAGCCTGAGAGGGGATTGAATTGATGGTTATAAATCTCTGAGGGCTGGGGGTTGGGGTGGAGGGACAGGCTCTGCTCACTGCTCCCTGGGATAGGCCAAGGAGCAATGGATGGAAGCTGCAGCACAGGAGGTTGCAGCTCAACACAAGAGGCAACTTCTTGCCTGGAAAGGGTCCCAGAGCACTGGCACAGGCTGCCCAGAGAGGTTGTGGAGTCTGCTTCTCTGAAGCCTTTCAAGACCTGTCTGGATGTGTTCCTGTGTGCCCTGAGCTAGATTGTCAGGTCCTGCTGTGGCAGTTGTGGTGGGACTGGATGATCTCTTTGGATCCTTTCCAACCCCTGACATGCTGAGTTATAGAGAGGCAGGAGAGGTCTCCCCTCAGCCTCCTTCAGAGGCTGACCAACCCCAGGTCCTTCAGCTGCTGCCCACCAGACCTGTCCTGCAGACTCTCCACCAGCTTTTCTGCCCTTCTCTGCACAGGCTCCAGCAACTCTGACTCTGTCTTGCTGCGATGTTTGTTTTCCCTTCATTCCCCCCTCTCCATTCTGTTCTTTTCTGTCAGTCTTTCACCAGCAGGAGATCCCAGGGCAGCTCCCTGTGGGCCAGCTTTACTGTTTCCCATCCTTCATCACCACTAGAGGCTGGCAAGCCACACAAGAAGCTGCTGCTGCTGCTGCTTGGTATTTCTCCACCTTCCTGCATCCATGGCCATTTTCCAAACGCTACCAGGGGTGTAAGAGTTATTCCTGCAGCCACAGCTCTCTGTTGCTGGAGGCTGCAGGCTGGGATTCTCCCCCCTGCTCATGCTGCTGGATCACAGAATCATAGAATGGTTTAGGTTGGAAGTGACCTCAAAGCTCATCCACTTCCAACCCCCCTGTGCCATAGGCAGGGACACCTCCCACTAGATCAGGATGCTCAAGACCTCATCCAGCCTGGCCTTGAACCCCTCCAGGGAGGGAGCAGCCACAACCTCCCTGGGCAACCTGTGCCAGTGTCTCATCACCCTCACTAGAAAAGAACTTCCTCCTAACATCCAGTTTCAATCTCCCCTCTGCCAGTCTAAACCCATTTCCCCTCGTCCTGTCATTACAAGACTTTGTCAATAGTCCCTCCCCAGCCTTCCTGTAGTACCCTTCAGATACTGGGAGGCTACTATAAGGTCTCCAGGAAGCCTTCTCTTCTCCAGCCTTCACAGCCCCAACTCTCTCAGCCTGTCCTCATAGCAGAGCTGCTGCAGCCCTCTCAGCATCTTTGTGGCCCTCCTCTGGACTCTCTCCAACAGTTCCATGTCCTTCTTGTGCTGGGGGCTGCAGAGCTGCACACAGTACTCCAGGTGGGGTCTGAGGAGAGCAGAGCCAAGGGGCAGAATCCCCTCCCTTGCCCTGCTGGCAACACTTCTCTTGCTGCAGCCCAGCACACAGTTGCTGTCTGGGCTGTGTGTGCACACTGCAGGCTCATCTTGAGCTTCTTATCTACCCAGACCCCCAGGTCCTGTTCCTCAGGGCTGCTCTCCAGCCACTCTCTACCCAGTCCCCTATCAGCCTTCTCTTCTCAAGTCTTAACAACCCTGATTCTCTCAGTCTTTATTCATAGGACATCCTCGCAGCTCTCCTTTGGAGTCTCTCCAGCAGATCCCTGTCTCTCTTGAACTGGGGAGCTGGTTAGGGATGGGGAAAAAAAGATCTTTTTTATCTTTGAGGTCCATCCCAGGCAGGTAAACGGATCCTGTCCCCTTGATAATGGAGGGATGCATTAGATAGTAGGCTCCTGCTGCAGCCTGCCTCAGCTGAAAGGCTTTGGGTATTAGGTAGGGAACCTGTGTCTGACAGCAGCAGCTGCAGCGTGCAAGAGACCAGCTGGTTCCAGACGTGCCCCTGGGATTTTCCCTGCTCTCTGGGTTTCATCTTTGTAGTCGAGTTGGTGGAGCCTCAGACTTGGCACGAGGTGCTGGGGCTTCTTTTCCCAGCTTTGCTCCTGACTCACAGTGGGGGGACCGTAGGTGGGTGACATCCTCCATCCCTTGCCATGGTTGTAAACCGGAGCTAATGCCTGTGTAGGAGCCCTTTGGAGCTGTGAAACTGAGCTGATGGCAGCCAGGAGCTGTTTGGAAATGTTAACATGGAGATAATGGCAGGCAGGAGGGTTTTTTTGAGGAGTAAAATGAAGGTAGTGGCAGCTGAGATCTGTTTGGAGGTGTGAAATGGAGGCAGTGCCCATTGGGATCTGTTTGGAGATGTAAAATCAAGGCAGTGCCAGCAGAGATCTGTTTGGAGGTTTGAAATGAAGGCAGTGCCCATTGGGATCTGTTTGGAGATGTAAAATGAAGGTAGTGGCAGCTGAGATCTGTTTGGAGGTTTGAAATGGAGGCAGTGCCCATTGGGATCTGTTTGGAGACGTAAAATCAAGGCAGTGCCAGTTGGGATCATAGAATCATAGAATGGTTTAGGTTGGAAGAGACCTTAAAGCTCATCCAGTTCCAACCCCTCGCCATAGGCAGGGACACCTCCCACTAGATCAGGTCACTCAAGACCTCATCTGGGATCTGTTTGGAGATGTAAAACTGAGATGGTGCCAATTGGGATCTGTTTGGAAATGTAAAATGGAGACAGTGCCAGCTGGGTTCTGTTTGGAGATGTCATATGGAGATAATGGCAGCTGGGATCTGTTTGGAGATGTAAAATTGAGATAGTGCCAGTTGGGATCTGTTTGGTGACTTATGGATAGAGAGGGTCATACCAATTTATTGGCAAGGTTTGGCTCTCCACTCTTTTAGGCCATAGTGGCCAGCATCATTTTCATCACTTCCAGACCTTTATTCTCACCACTTCTAGACCTTTTTTCCACCACTTCCAGACCATTTTTCTTCCCTTCCAGACTTTTTCCCCCTACACCTTAAGTGGTGCCTTAAGTGGTTAACTGAAATTTACTCTGTGCTGTAGCTTCCAGATGTGATTTTTTCCCCCATTATGGTCCTCCAGGGTCCAGATGTGCTTCTACCTGCCCTGAATCATCTGGGAGCCAGATGTGCAGGATGGTTGTTTTCAAGTGCAGATGCTCCTCGAGAGTCTAAGGCCTTCCTGAAAATGGAAAGAACAACAACAGCAGTGTGCACTTGCAGCCCAGAAAGCCAAGGAGAGGTTGGGCTGCAGCAGGAGCAGTGTGGGCAGCAGGGCCAGGGAGGTGATTCTGCCCCTCTGCTGTGCTCTGCTGGAGTAGAGCATCCAGTGCTGGAGCCCCTGGGACG
>VWZI01023963.1:14537-26749 GCA_013396835.1 Psilopogon haemacephalus | reverse complement strand
AATAATTATAATAATAATTATTATTATTATTATTATTATTATTTTATTTGCAATTATCTGACCTCTGATGTCAAAGTTTTTACCTGAGAAAAAAAAAAAAAAACAAAACAACAAAACCTTCCCAAAGAGGATTCTGTGATTGTTTGGAGACTCTTCCCCCTGGCTTGCTGGAGAAGGGACTTTTGCTTTACCAGGGCAGTGTTTGCCAATGGGGAAAGAGTTTCATCAGGAAATTCTTGTCCAGGAGTAGAAGTGGCTCCTCAAAGCAGTCAGAGGAGTCACCAAGTACCGATTCAGGCAGTAGGAAGAGCCACCAGGTACCTAAGTTGTGGATCCAGGCAGTCAGAAGAGCCACCAAGTACATCAGCCATGGCTCTAGGCAGTCAAAAGAGCCACCAGGTAACATCAATGGTGGATCTAAGTAGGCAGAAGAGTCATCAAGTACATCAGTCATGGATCTAAGTAGGCAGAAGAGTCACCAGGTACATCAGTCATGGATCCAGGCAGTCAGAAGAGCCATCAGATACCTAAGTCATGGATCCAGGCAGTTAGAAGAGTCATCAGGTACATCAGTCATGGATCTAAGTAGGCAGAAGAGTCACCAGGTACATCAGTCATGGATCCAGGCAGTCAGAAGAGCCATCAGATACCTAAGTCATGGATCCAGGCAGTTAGAAGAGTCATCAGGTACATCAGTCATGGATCTAAGTAGGCAGAAGTGCCATCAAGTACATCAATCATGGAACCAGGCAGTCAGAAGAGTAAAAAAGTATATCAGTCATGGATCTAAGTAGGCAGAAGAGCCACCAGATACATCAGTCATGGATCCAGGCAGTCAGAAGAGCCATCAGATACCTAAGTCATGGATCCAGGCAGTTAGAAGAGTCATCAGGTACATCAGTCATGGATCTAAGTAGGCAGAAGTGCCATCAAGTACATCAATCATGGAACCAGGCAGTCAGAAGAGTAAAAAAGTACATCAGTCATGAATCTAAGTAGGCAGAAGAGCCACCAGGTACATCAGTCATGGATCCAGGCAGTCAGAAGAGCCACCAGGTACATCAGTCATGGATCCAGGCAGTCAGAAGAGCCATCAGATACCTAAGTCGTGGATCCAGGCAGTTAGAAGAGCCACCAAGTACATCAGTCATGGATCCAGGCAGTCAGAAGTGGCACCAGGTACATCAGTCATGGACCTAGGCAATCAGAATAGCCACCAGGTACATCAGTCTTGGATTTAGGCACTCAGAAGGGTCCCCTCCTTGTAACCCCCTGGAGGTTCTGGCAGGCTGCTATTTGGTCTCCCCAGAGCCTCCTCTTCTCCAGGCTGAACAAGCCCAGCTCCCTCAGCCTGTCCTTGCAGGAGAGGTGTTCCAGCTCCCCTGACCATTTTCTCCTGTCTAACCTAAGCTTGGCTTCTTCCAGTTTGCAACCATTAGTGAATGAGCAGTGTGAAGGGGTGGGCTGGGGTGGATTGGGCTGCTGCTGCCTGTTATTAACCCCCAGGAAATTCCATGCACCCAGAAGCTGTGATTTCAATAGCAAAATTAAACCAGGGGCCAGGAGTCGCAACCCAGTGCTTTATTGATCACTTCTGTGATGGAGAAGGTTGTGAGCTCTGCCTGGGAGAAAATGGATATTTCATTTAATATATTAAAAAAAAAAAAACCAAAAACAAAAAAACCCACAACCCCAACAAAACAACAAACAAAAGCTCAGAGCAATTCTGCCTCTGAAATCTTGGAGCGTTTCTAGGGCTCATCAGGGCATTTTGAGGCTCCTCTCATCACAAAGGAGCAAACAAAAGGCCATCTCCTGGGTGGTGCTTGCAGGCCCAGCTCAGACTTGCTAGAGGGCAGGGATGCCATGCAGAGGGAGCTGGACAGGCTGCAGAGGTGTACCCAGGCCAACCTCGTGGTATTCAACAAGGCCAAGTGTAAGGTCCTGCAGCTGGGTGGGTGCAATCCCAAGCACAGCTCCAGGCTGGGTGGGGAATGCCTGAGAACAGCCCTGAGGAACAGGACCTGGGAGACTGGGGTGATGCAAAGCTCAACATGAGCTGGAAAGCAGCCCTGAGGAACAGGACCTGGGGGTCTGTGGTGATGCAAAGCTCAAGATGAGGCTGCAGTGTGAGTGCAGCCCAGACAGCAACTGTGTGCTGGGCTGCAGCAAGAGCAGCTGTGGGCAGCAGGGCAAGGGAGGGGATTGTGCCCCTTGGCTCTGCTCTCCTCACACCCCACCTGCAGCACTGTCATAGCAGAGGGCAGGTCATGGAAGTGTTGGAGCCAGTGCGGAGGAGGCCACCAAGATGCTGAGAGGGCTGCAGCAGCTCTGCTCTGAGGACAGGCTGAGGGAGTTGGAGCTCTGCAGCTTGGAGAAGAGAAGGCTTTGAGGAGACCTTGGAGTGGCCTTCCAGCATCTGAAGGGGACCCACGAGAGAGCCTCCTTCTGACCATCCTCTGCCCTCCTTCTGACCATCCTCTCATCACTCAGTTGCAACCCAGGGCAGCCTGAGGAGCTGCTTTTTGGAGGCGAAGGTGCCCTGCAGAGCAGTGATGATGGGGTGGTGGAGCAGGTCTCTGAGCATCAGCCGATGCCAGGCAAAGCTGCTGGAGCTTGACGCCGCTCCCCTTGGCGCTCTGCTTTCCCAAGCTCTTTTGAGACGTGTCCAAAGTGCCTCTCTGGAGGCAATTCCCCTCCCCTGCTCCCTTAGAGGTCAGCTGAGAATGTTTTCTTTCTTCCCGAGGGTCTCAGCGGCTGACACATCCTGCGAGGAGGTTACGGCACGACAGCTGCCCCCTGTTCTTTTGGCAGCGGCTGTAAGCATGAAACCCCAACTCTCTCAGCCTGCCCTCACAGCAGAGGGCAGGACATGGAAGTGTTGGAGCCAGTGTGGAGGAGGCCACCAAGATGCTGAGAGGGCTGCAGCAGCTCTGCTCTGAGGACAGGCTGAGGGAGTTGGAGCTCTGCAGCTTGGAGAAGAGAAGGCTTTGAGGAGACCTTGGAGTGGCCTTCCAGCATCTGAAGGGGACCCATGAGAGAGCCTCCTTCTGACCATCCTCTCATCACCCAGCTGCAACCCAGGGCAGCCTGAGGTGGTGCTTTTTTGGAGGCGAAGGTGCCCTGCAGAGCATCAACCAGCATCAGGCGAAGCTGCTGGAGCTTGACGCCGCTCCCCTTGGCGCTCTGCTTTCCCAAGCTCTTTTGAGACGTGTCCAAAGTGCCTCTCTGGAGGCAATCCCCCTACCCTGCTCCCTTAGAGGTCAGCTGAGAATGTTTTCTTTCTTCCCGCGGGCCTCAGCGGCTGACACATCCTGCGAGGAGGTTATGGCACGACAGCTGCCCCCTGTTCTTTTGGCAGCGGNCTGGTTCTTTGGGCGGCGGGCGGGGGGGGGGGGGGGAGGCCGTGCGGAGGAGCCGGCAGTTGGGGCTCTAGGGCTTGGCAGAGGCTGCCTTTGGCACGCTGGGTTTTTTCCATGGCAGGGAGCCAGCCCTGCTCTCGCACACCGGAGTGACCCCCGGTGAGAAGGGCCTCTTGGCACCGCCGCAGCCGCTCCGTGAGAACCGTGGGGCCGCTGCGTGTGCCCAGGCACGTCCTGAGAGCGGCCAAGCAGCATCTCAGCTCCCCCGGGGAGGTCGAGCCGAGGGGAACTCATTGTTCCAGGAGGCTTTAGTCAAGCAGCAAGACGAGGTGAAGCCGGAGACGATGAGGAGGGTCCAGATGCTTCCCCCCTCCACCTCGTCTGGGTGGAGACCTCGCTGCGGAAAGGTGTTGCTAGCGGAGAGGGAGCAAAAAAAGCTCCTGGGAATGCATGGATTTGGGGCTCATAGATTTTATCCTGGTGTGTAAGGGCATGGCTGTGGCTGGGGGAGCCTTTGCTTTGGTGCCTGAACCGCTGAGCCTCTGCTGCTCGCCCTCTCCTTTTGGATGGTGCTGAGTCGACCCTCCCGGACTGGAGGTGGAACAGTGAGATGAGATCCTGCAAGGTCCCTGCAACAGCTCAAGGACCACCACACTTCCTCTGCCAAGGGCTGAAGGGTGTGGAAAGCAAACATCAGCGACATGGAAGCATCATGGAAGCTCCTGGGATTGCATGGATTTGGGGCTCGTAGATGTTATCCTGGTGTGTAAGGGCACGGCTGTGGCTGGGGGAGCCTTTGCTTTGGTGCCCAAACCACTCTGAGCCTCTGCTGCTCATCCTCTTCTTTTGGATGAAAAGTTGAGTTGACCCTCCCAGACTGGAGGTGGAACAGTGGGATGGGATCCTGCAAGGTTCCACCACACCACACTTCCTCTGCCAAGGGCTGAAGGGTGTGGAAAGCAGACATCAGCGACATGCAAGCATTATGGAAGCCACTGAAATAATTCTTTAGAGAACCAGACCAAAAAAAGAGCTCCTGGGATTGCATGGATTTGGGGCTCGTAGATGTTATCCTGGTGTGTAAGGGCATGGCTGTGGATGGGGGAGCCTTTGCTTTGGCACCTGAAATGCTGAGCCTCAGCTGCTTGCCCTCTCCTTTTGGATGGTGCTGAGTAGACCCTCCCGGACTGGAGGTGGAACAGTGAGATGAGATCCTGCAAGGTCCCTGCAACAGCTCAGGGACCACCACACTTCCTCTGCCAAGGGCTGAAGGGTGTGGAAAGCAGACATCAGCGACATGCAAGCATTATGGAAGCCACTGAAATAATTCTTTAGAGAACCAGACCAAAAAAAGAGCTCCTGGGATTGCATGGATTTGGGGCTCATAGATTTTATCCTGGTGTGTAGGGGCATGGCTGTGGCTGGGGGAGCCTTTGCTTTGGTGCCTGAAATGCTGAGCCTCTGCTGCTTGCCCTCTCCTTTTGGATGGTGCTGAGTAGACCCTCCCAGACTAGAGGTGGAACGGTGAGATGGGATCCTCCAAGGTCCCTGCAACAGCTCAAGGACCACCACACTTCCTCTGCCAAGGGCTGAAGGGTGTGGAAAGCAGACATCAGCGACATGCAAGCATTATGGAAGCCACTGAAATAATTCTTTAGAGAACCAGACCAAAAAAAGAGCTCCTGGGATTGCATGGATTTGGGGCTCGTAGATGTTATCCTGGTGTGTAAGGGCATGGCTGTGGCTGGGGGAGCCTTTGCTTTGGTGCCTGAACCGCTGAGCCTCTGCTGCTCGTGGGTGATGTGGTAAAGATAGATATTAAATAAGGTTAGTGGAGCAGAACAAATGACTCTTCACAAATGAGATTAGCCAATGAATTTAGCCTCCTTTTCTCCTGGCACATCCCTGCTCCTGAAGGTGGGAGCTATTTATAACCCTCCACTGAAGGATTTCAGCAAACACTTTGTGCTGAGAATTTATTTGGCAGACTACTTTCTTACTCTCTTTTTCTTTTTTTTCCCCCTCCACACAAGTCATTGTTGGTGACACTGATGACTTTTGCAGCACTCTCTTACCTTGACATGAGTTGTGTCACAAGCACTTCCCCAAGGATCAAGCCACCCCTACCTTTGAACAATCAAGCCTATGAACAGCTGCTAATAGATGAGGAAGGAGGAGGCAGGAGGAATGGGGGAGAGTTGTTTGCCCACTTCCACATGGAGACATTCCAAGCCTGGAAGTGTTCAAAGCCAGGCTGGGTGAGGCTTTGAGTAACCTCATCTAGTAGCAGGTCAGAACTGGCTGATGAAAGTCCCTTCACAGAATCACAGAACCACAGAATCAATCAGGTTGGAAAACAGCTCTAGGTTCATCGAGTCCAACCTATCACCTAACACCTTCTAATTAACTAAACCCATGGCACTAAGTGCCTCATGCAGACTCCTCTTAAACTCCTTCAGGGATGGGGACTCCACCGTCTCCCTGTGCAGCCCATTCCAACTCCAATCTCTCTTCCTGTGAAGAACTTCTTCCTACCACCCAGCCTGAACCTGCCCTGGCACAGCTTGAGGCTGTGTCCTCCCCTTCTGTCCCTGGGTTCCTGGGAGAAGAGCCCAACTCCACCTGGCTACAACTTCCTTTCAGGTAGCTGTAGAGGTCTTCCCTGAGCAATGAGGTCTGCTCTGAGCCTCCTTTTCTGGTCCCCTCAATTCAAGAGAGATGTTGAGGTGCTGGAAGGTGTCTAGAGAAGGGCAGCAAGGCTGGGGAGGGGCCTGGAGCACAGCCCCAAGAGGAGAGGCTGAGGGAGCTGGGGGTGTGCATCCCATTCTATTCTATTCTATTCTATTCTATTCTATTCTATTCTATTCTATTCTATTCTATTCTATTCTATTCTATTCTATTCTATTCTATTCTATTCCATTCCATTCCATTCTATTCCACTCTCTTCTATTCTATTCTCTGCCACTCTCTGCCACTTCAGGAGCCAGAGGAAAGTCTGTTAAAAATCCTCTCTTTATAAACTCCGTGTCCAGGGATGAAAGGAAGCTGCTAGACGTCGGGGGCAGAAAGCAGCTGAAGGTAGTGAGCCTCACCAAGTGCTTTCTCTCCACTTGAGCACTTCGGCTTCTTCGCCAGCCGAGTCTTAATGGTGTTAGAGCTGCATTTAAGCGTTTTGGAAGGGGCTTTGATGTTCGCACCTGGCGGAGGTGAGCGAGATGTGGGGGGGAGGAGGAAGGAGGGCAGATTTCCTGCTGCTGTTGTTTGGCTGGAGAGAGGCTGGGCTTTAGCAGCAAATCAGCAGCACATCGATCCCCAAGTATCGAGATTTGCTTTGCNTGAGCTTTTTAAAAACAGCTTAAGCACGGCGGGGAAGCGGCTGGAAGATTAAAAACAGCCCTGGCCAAACCCTCCTCCTGCTTGTTATAAACATTTCCCTTTGTTGACCAAAGCAGAATCTATTTCATCGGTGTCCCAGCAAATGCAAAGTGGCCCTAACTGGGGAGACTGGGAACAGATGGAGCCAGGCATGCTGGCTGCTGAAAGCAAGGCAGGAGATGAGTTGCTCGCTTCAGCAGGCACACGCTGGGCAGGAGCTCTGCTGGGCTCAGAGCTTCCCCAAGTCCTTTCACAGGCTCACAGGATGTCAGGGGTTGGAAGGGACCCAAAGAGATCATCCAGTCCAACCCCCCCACCCCGTGCCACAGCAGGACCAGACAATCTAGCTCAGGGCACACAGGAACACATCCAGACAGGCTTGGAAAGGCTCCAGGCAAGGAGACTCCACAACCTCTCTCTGGTGGAGGAGAAGCTCTGCATGAGGCAGCAGTGTGCACTTGCAGGGCAGAAAGGCAAGCAGAGGCTGGGCTGCAGCAGGAGCAGTGTGGGCAGCAGGGCCAGGGAGGTGATTGTGCCCCTCTGCTGAGAGCCCACCTGGAGTAGTGCATCCAGTGCTGGAGACCCTGGGACAAGAGGGATGTGGAGATGCTGGAGGTGTGCGGAGCAGGGCCCTGAGGATGCTCAGAGGGCTGCAGCACCTCTGCTGTGAGCACAGCCTGAAAGAGTTGGGACTGTGCAGGCTGCAGAAGAGGAGGCTTCCATGTGACCTCCTTGTAGCCTTCTGGGATCTGAAGTGGGCTACAAAAAAAAAGCTGGGTAAGGACTTTTGAGGCTATCGGAGAGTGGCAGGTCTAGGAGGAATGGAGCAAAGCTGGAGGTCGGGAGATTCAGATTGGAGGTGAGGAGGAAGTTGTTGAGCATGAGAGTGGTGAGAGGCTGCAATGGGTTGCCCCTGCAGGGAGGTGTTTGGGGCCAGATCCCTGGAGGTGTTTTCATCCAGGCTGGCAGAGGCTGTGGGCAGCCTGATTTAGAGCAGAGTGTCCCTGTGCATGGCAGGGGGGTTGGAACTGCCTGATCCTTGTGGTCCCTTCCAACCCTGCCTGCTTCTATGATTCTATCATTTTCCAGAGTTGCCTTCATGCAACATGGGGAGAGATCTCAGCTGCCTTGGGGTGGATTTTTTTTGGTGTGGTTGGGCCACAAGTGGCCACCTGCCTCTATTCCACCTGCTTCCTGCCACCTTCTTGGGCTTGTGAAGGCAACCACACTTCTCACCCCTTTCCGTCCCGCTGGAGGGCAGGGACGCTGCTTTGGCTCTTCCATCCCTGTTTCCATTTACCAGCTCCTGTACCCCATCCATCTTCTTCCAACATCAAGCCCCGATTAGACCGAGCAGGAACACAACAGGCTTTCTTTTTCCCACAGGAGGCTCTTCCTTGACCTTCCTTTCCTCTCCTTGTCTGACAAATTGTGGGAGCTGACCCATACCTCGGTGGCTGCGGAGATAATTCGGTCCAGCCCCTACGCTGGCAGGCAGCTGTCTCTGCAGCCCTTCTCCTCTGCTTGAGAACAAGTGGCTGGGACATCTCTCAGACTGGGGCCTTTGGCAGGGCTGGGTGCAGGTTAAATAAGAACCAGGGCTAACCTTTGCCCTCAAAGCCCAGTCTGGCCAGGTGGATGGGCTCTTCTGGAATCAGCTGGCTCTGCAAGGCAGACAGTGATGGATTGGAGAGGTCTTCTCGCTCCTGCTGTGCCTCCCCTCTCCCATCTGGGAAAGGGGATGGGGAAGGCAATGGGCTGAGTGATGTTCTCTGGTGACCAGCAGGATTCACCATGAGAGTGGTGAGGCCCTGGAACGGGTTGCCCAGGGAGGTGTTTGGGGCTACATCCCTGGAGGTGTTTTTGGCCAGGCTGGCAGAGGCTGTGGTCAGGCTGCTCTAGGGTAGGGTGTCCCTGGGCATGGCAGGGGGGTTGGAACTGGCTGATCCTTGTGGTCCTTTCCAACCCTGACTGATTCTATGATTCTGTGATTCCTGCAGCAGCAGTCTCACTTATCAAGAGAGGTCCATATGGCACAGTGAGAGACTTTGCTCTTGTATGAGGAGAGGCTGAAGGAGGTGGGGGAGTGCAGCCTGCAGAAGAGAAGGCTCAGGTGGGACCTCATTGCTGTCTGTGACTACCTAAAAGATGGTTGTAGCCAGGTGGAGTTGGTCTGTTCTGACAGGAAACCAGCAACAGAATGAGGGTCCACAGTCTCAAATTGAGGTGGGGGAGGTATAGGTTGGATGTTAGGAAGTTCTTCACAGAGACAATGATTGGCATTGGAATGGGCTGCTCAGGGAGGTGGTGGAGTCAACATCCCTGGAGGTGTTCCAGAAAAGCCTGGATGGGGCACTTAGTGCCATTGGCTAGGGCTGGGTGATGGGTTGGACTGGATGAGCTTGGAGATTCAGATTGGAGTTGAGGAGGAAGTTGTTGAGCATGAGAGTGGTGAGAGGCTGGAATGGGTTGCCCCTGCAGGGAGGTGTTTGGGGCCAGATCCCTGGAGGTGTTTTTGGCCAGGCTGGCAGAGTCTGTGGTGAGGCTGCTCTAGGGTAGGGTGTCCCTGGGCATGGCAGAGGGGTTGGGACTGGCTGATCCTTGTGGTCCCTTCCGACTCTGCCTGATTCTGTGATCCAGACAGTTCTTGAAAGCCCTTAGAGGGACTCTCTCATCCCCACAGGCAGACCAAGGGCTTCAAAACTTCCTCTTCTTCCCTCCTCTCCTTCCCACCAGCCTGGTTTCGGCAGCAGTAGCCTTCAGCCCAGGCTTAACGTGGCGTAACAGGATCCTCTGGCAGGGGGAATCTTTAGTGGCTGATAAAACCTTAACTGTTGTGAAATGAAAGCAGGTTCCCTTTGAAGTGCTCCTCGCATTACAGTGAGATGCTGGAGCCTCTCTATTTTAGCCACCAATAAAATGATTTATAAGCATAAAGGGCCTGAGCCACCTTTAAGGCGGAGGGGTGGGGGTTGGGGGGGGGGAAGGGAAGGAATGGCTAAAGTCATTAGCTGGAATGTGTCTTCTTTTCTGACTGTGGGCTATAAAGAAGGGGCAGAATCGACCTGTTTGGGCCATGAAATGCCCCTTCCTCTGCAGGGGAAGAGAAATCCTATCAGTGCCTTTGTGGCAGGTTTCAGCGTGCTTGAGGCTGTGTTCTCCAGCCAGGGCTCTTGGTAGGGAGGGCTGTGGTGGAGTGTGCAGGTGGGAATCTTGTTTGGTGCTTGTGGAGTTGCTCCTTTCTTGTTTGTCTGGTTAGCAGGCTGCAGCCAGGGCAGTGTTGGGTGTATCTGCTAGCAGTTGGAAGGCTTCTAGCTCAGAAGGCTGATTAATGAATTTACCTCCAAATGTAAAATGCAGCTAAGGTCATTAGATGGGATGTGACTGCTTTTCTGACAGTGGGCTATAAAGAAAGGGCAGAATTGACCTGTTTGGGCCATGAAATGCCCCTTCCTCTGCAAGGGAAGAGAAATCCTATCAGTGCCTTTATGGCAGGTTTCAGCATGCTTGAGGATAGGAAAGCTTCTAGCTTCATCACTCAGATGAGTGATGAATTAACCTCCAATTGTAACACGCAGCTAAGGTCATTAGCTGGAATGTGTCTTCTTTTCTGAGTGTGGGCTATAAAGAAGGGGCAGAATCAACCTGTTTGGGCCATGAAATGTCCCTTCCTCTGCAGAAGAAGAGATTGTATAATTCTATCATTCTATGACTCTGACTCTATCACCCTCTCATTCTAGCATTCTGTGATTTTATGACTCTATCATCCTACCATCCTATCATTCTATGACTCTATAACTCTATCATCCTCTCATTCTATCATTCTGTGATTTTATGACTCTATCATCCTCTCATCCTATCATTCTATGACTTTATAACTCTATCACCCTCTCATTCTATCATTCTGTGACTCTATAACTCTATCATCCTATGACTCTGTCATCCTATCATTCTATAATTCTATAACTCTATCACCCTCTCATTCTAGCATTCTGTGATTTTATGACTCTATCATCCTACCATCCTATCATTCTATGACTCTATAACTCTATCATCCTCTCATTCTATCATTCTGTGACTCTATAACTCTATCATCCTATCATTCTATGACTCTATCATCCTATCATTCTATAATTCTATGACTCTATCATCCTACCATCCTACATTCTATCACTCTATAACTCTATCATCCTCTCATCCTATCATCCTGTGACTCTATGACTCTATCATCCTATCATCCTGTGACTCTATGACTCTATCATCCTATCACTCTATAATTCTGACTCTATCATCCTACTATCCTACCATTCTATGACTCTATAACTCTATCATCCTCTCATTCTAGCATCCTGTGACTCTGTGACTCTATCATCCTATCATTCTGACTCTATGACTATCTTCCTATCACTCTATAATTCTGACTCTATCATCCTACTATCCTACCATTCTATGACTCTATAACTCTATCATCCTCTCATTCTAGCATCCTGTGACTCTACGATTCTATCATCCTATCATTTTATGACTCTATCATTCTATGACTATGACTCTATCATCCTATGACTCTATCATCCTCTAATTCTATCATTCTATGACTCTACCATCCTCTCCTTCTATCATTCTGTGGAATGATACAAGAACAGGAGCCAAGTTCTCTATCCCAAATTCAGAGCAAGCATGCAAGCAGAAGCTGGAAGAAGGGAAATTTAGACTGGACATGAGGAAGAAATTCCTTATAGTGAGGATGTTGAGACACTGGTGCATGTTGCCCAAGGAGGCTGTGGATGCCTCCTACCTGGGGGTTTTCAACACCAGGTTGGACACAACCTTGAGCAACCTGGGCTAGTGCCCCCTTCCCATGGCAAGGGGGGTTGGAACTGGCTGACCTTGGAGATCCCTTCCAACCCAAACTATTCTATGAGTATCTATGAGGAAGGGCCACACTGCCCTCTTTGCACGACCAAGGGCAAACAAAAGGTTATTTATTCATTCGTGTGGCTCACTTCTCCCAGAAACTGTGCCCTGCTTTGGACTGCTTTGGATGAAAGAAGCTGCGAAGCACTACGGACCTCGATGTTCATTCATCTCTCTCTTCTCTTAACTCTGTCCTAGATATTTTTTTTTTTTCCTAGCATCTTTGGGATGCCAAAAAAAGAGAAAAAAAAAGAAAGAAATGGACACAGCAGCTCTGACCTGCATGGACTTTGTCGGGCAATGCAGATCGGATGTGAGCTGACCTATTTCTGTCAGGCTTTTTTGGAAGGTGCTGAGAGAGAGAGAGAGAGAGAGAGAGAGAGAGAGGTTCATGCTGCTTCAGCCAGTTGGGCAGAGTGAAGGAGGAGCAGGTCAGTGAAAGGAGGTGTTTGGTGCCAAGGAGCTGACATCAGCACTGTAGCCATCTCTGGGGGCTTCGTTTGCAGCAGCTCTCCCAAAGACAACTGGGTTGGGGGGCTTTTTTTTTGGGGGGGGGGGGGG
>VWZI01023963.1:3075-14451 GCA_013396835.1 Psilopogon haemacephalus | reverse complement strand
CAGGCTGCAGAGGTGGGCACAAGCCAACCTCAGGAGGTTCAACAAGGCCAAGGGCAAGGTCCTGCAGCTGGGTGGAGGCAATGCCAAGCACCAATCCAGGCTGGGCACGGAGTGGCTGGAGAACAGCCTTGAGGAAAGGGACTTGGGGGAGGAGAATCTCAAGATGAGGCAGCAGTGTGCACTTGCAGGCCAGAAAGCCAAGCAGTGTGGGCAGCAGGGCCAAGGAGGTGATTCTGCCCCTCTGCTGTGCTCTGCTGAGAGCCCACCTGGAGTAGTGCATCCAGTGCTGGAGCCCCTGGGACAAGAGGGATGTGGAGATGCTGGAGGTGTGCAGAGCAGGGCCCTGAGGATGCTCAGAGGGCTGCAGCACCTCTGCTGTGAGCACAGCCTGAAAGAGTTGGGGCTGTGCAGTCTGGAGAAGAGGAGGCTCCCAGGTGACCTTCTGGTGGCCTTCCAGGATCTGCAGGGGACCTACAAAAATCTGGGGAGGGACTTTTGAGGCTGTCAGGGAGTGAGAGGACTGGGGGGAATGGAGCAAAGCTGGGGGTGGGGAGATTCAGATTGGATGTGAGGAGGAAGTTGTTGAGAACCTCTCAAGAAGGTGTGTGTGAGGCTCAGTGTGCTTGCAGCAAGCACCTCTGCAGCACCCACGGACTGAGAGGCAGCAACTCCATGAGCCAGCAGCTCCTGCTGAGGACATTTTGCCTTCTCCTGCCCAGCCAATTACACACCCCCACAGCTGCCAAGCAGAAAAAGGTGGACTAAGAGGTGACCTTTGATAGGGGGACTCGATTTAGAGGGCAGAGAAAGACTCCCACTTCCAGACTGGGATCATAAAGCGCAAGGCACATCAGGCTAAGGCTCTGCTGTGTCTAGGGAAGGGAGTCTTTTGCTTTGGTTCACAAGATATGGGGACAGATTGGGCAGCAGTGCCTCAAACTCTTGTAACCCCAGCTCATGATCCGATGTTGAGCAGCTTGGAAGCCTGATGGAAGATTTTTCTTTTCTCCCCCTGCCACCCCCAGCCACCAAATGCTCTACACTCTTGATTTTTGCTCCTTTTTTCCTTGTTGCTGTGAAATTCAATCGTGTTTTCTAGCCCTTTAGGCCTCACCAAAGTCCAGCAGCTGCATTCTCATCTGGCTTGAAAGCTTATCCGCATACTTCTGAGCCCCAAGCAGGGCATTGGGCCTGGGAGCCTCCCTGATTAAAAATGAAGTAAACCAAACCCGAGAGACAGCTTGAGAAAACCCTTCCCACCATGGCAGAGGGGAGATTGCCAGGGATAAAACACACCAGGGCAGACAGAAAATGCACTCAGGACAACCTCCTCTTGAGTCTGACAGGTAGACAGAGTGGCAGAAGGAACAGCAGCCCAGCTTTGCCCAGGATTTAATGCCAGCTTCATTTGAAATTGCCTGGGATAAACACAACTGGGAAGATTAAAAATGCACTCAGGACAACCCCCCCTCGAGTGTTGCAGGTAGAGTGGCAAAGGGAACATGAGCCCAGCTTTGCCCAGGCATTAATGCCAGCTTCATTTGAGATTGCCTGGGATAAAGTGCACCAGGGCAGACAAAAAATGCACTCAGGACAAGCTCCCCTCGAGTCTGGCAGGTAGAGCAGCAAAGGGAAGATGAGCCCAGCTTTGCCCTGTGTTAATGCCAGCTTCATTTGAGATTGCCTGGGATAAAGTGCATCAGGGCAGACAAAAAATGCACTCAGGACAATCTCCCCTCGAGTCTGGCAGGTAGAGTGATGAATGGACCAGCAGCCCAGCTTCATTTGAGATTGCCTGGGATAAAACACATCAGGGCAGACAAAAAGTGCACTTGGAACAACCTCCCCTCGAGTCTGGCAGGTAGAGTGATGAATGGACCAGCAGCCCAGCTTCATTTGAGATTGCCTGGGATAAAACACATCAGGGCAGACAAAAAAAAATGCACTCGGGACAACCCCCCCTCGAGTCTGGTAGGTAGAGAGGCAGAGGGAAGATGAGCTCAGCTTTACCCAGGCATTAATGCCAGCTTCATTTGAGATTGTCTGAATTAAAACACATCAGGGCAGACAAAAAATGCACTCAGGACAAGCTCCCCTCGAGTCTGGCAGGTAGAGTGATGAATGGACCAGCAGCCCAGCTTCATTTGAGATTGCCTGGGATAAAGTGCACCAGGGCAGAAAAAACGCATTCAAGACAACCTCTCCTGGAGTCTTGCAGGTAGAGTGGCAGAGGGAAGATGAGCCCAGCTTTGCCCTGTGTTAATGCCAGCTTCATTTGAGATTTCCTGGGATAAAGTGCATCAGGGCAGACAAAAAATGCACTCAGGACAATCTCCCCTGGTGTCTTGCAGGTAGAGTGGTGAATGGACCAGCAGCCCAGCTTCATTTGAGATTGCCTGGGATAAAACACATCAGGGCAGACAAAAAATGCACTCAGGACAAGCTCCCCTCGAGTCTGGCAGGTAGAGTGATGAATGGACCAGCAGCCCAGCTTCATTTGAGATTGCCTGGGATAAAACACAGGGCAGACAAAAAAAAATGCGCTCGGGACAACCCCCCCTCGAGTCTGGCAGGTAGAGAGGCAGAGGGAAGATGAGCTCAGCTTTGCCCAGGCGTTAATGCCAGCTTCATTTGAATGCGGGGAGGTTTCAAGCGGCTGCAGCACAACCCTGCTGCACACTGCAGTGCCTCTTGCAAGGGGAGCATGTCTCAGCATACAGACAAGGGTGATTTGCTGCAGCAGAAGAGCGAGAGGGAAGCCGAGCAAAGCCTCTATTCCCTCCGGTCTGGTTCTATCTCTTTAGCTTGTCTAACACAGAAAACCACGATGCTAATCTCCCTCTTTATCCCTCCTAACAGTGCAGCCGTGTTGCTATTATGGTGCTTAATCCTTCAGCATGATTCACATAGTTGTCAGATAACGAGGCAGAATGGCCAGGTGGTAGCAATGCATCTATTTGCCGCGGACTCTGGTGGAATAGGCAAGTTAAATTATCCCCCTCCCGCCTCATCCTGCTGCTGGGAGCCTCCTCCCACGCTCTTTTACATGTATGCGGCAGTGCAAGTTGAGGGCAAGTGGCCGGCTGGAGAGCAGCTCTTAGGTGGAGGAAAAAAAAAAAACCCACCTCCTGCCGGGCAACAGGATGCCCCTGAGCCAGGAAGGTGCCCTGGTGGCTGAGAAGGTCGATGGTACCTCCTAGAGGGCATCAAAAAGAGTGTAGGTTGAGGGAGGTTCTCTTCCCTCTCTGTTCTGCCCTGGTGAGGCTACACAGAATCATAGAATGGGTTAGGTTGGAAGGGACCTCAAAGCTCAGCCAGTTCCAACCCCCCTGTGCCATAGGCAGGGACACCTCCCACTAGCACAGGTTCTCTTCCCTCTCTGTTCTGCCCTGGTGAGGCTACACAGAATCATAGAATGGGTTAGGTTGGAAGGGACCTCAAAGCTCAGCCAGTTCCAACTCCCCTGTGCCCAGATGAGAAGGGGCAGCAGGGCAGAGCCTTACCTGGTCTCTTTCCTCTTCCCATCAGGTGTGGTTCTGCTGTGGTCCTCACCTGGTCTTTCTGCTCCCCACCAGGTGTGGGTCTTCTGTGGTCCTCACCTGGTCTTTCCACCAGGTGTGTTTCTCACCTGGTCTTTCCTCTCCCCATCAGGTGTTGTTCTGCTGTAATTCAGGGCTTGGTTCCACCAGCAGTCCAGGCAGGAAGAGGCAGCAGGGCAGAGTCTCACCTGGTCTCTTTCCTCTCCCCATCAGGTGTTGTTCTGCTGTAATTCAGGGCTTGGTTCCACCAGCAGTCCAGGCAGGAAGAGGCAGCAGGGCAGAGTCTCACCTGGTCTCTTTCCTCTCCCCATCAGGCATGGTTCTGCTGTGGTCCTCACCTGGTCTCTTTCCTCTCCCCATCAGGTGTGGTTCTGCTGTAACTCAGGGCTTGGTTCCACCAGCAGTCCAGGCGAGAAGGGGCAGCAGGGCAGAGTCTCACCTGGTCTCTTTCCTCTCCCCACCAGGTGTGGTTCAGCAACCGCAGAGCGAGATGGCGCAAACAGGCTGGAGCGAACCAGCTGGCAGCTTTCAACCACCTGCTGCCAGGGGGCTTCCCACCAACAGGAATGCCAACACTGCCACCCTACCAGCTGCCAGATTCCACCTACCCAACCACCACCATTTCCCAAGGTGAGCACCCATTTGCCTGCACTGCTCCTCTTCTCTTGTCACTCAGGGAGTGACAGGACTAAGGGGAATGGAGCAAAGCTGGAGGTGAGGAGATTCAGACTGGAGGTGAGGAGGAAGTTCCTGAGCATGAGAGTGGTGAGAGGCTGGAATGGGTTGCCCCTGCAGGGAGGTGTTTGGGGCCAGATCCCTGGAGGTGTTTTTGGCCAGGCTGGCAGAGGCTGTGAGCAGCCTGCTCTAGGGTAGGGTGTCCCTGGGCATGGCAGGGGGTTGGAACTGCCTGATCCTTGTGGTCCCTTCCAACCCTGACAGTTCTGTGATTCTGATGGGTTTGGTGGGAAAGCAGCTGAAACCCATAAAGAGCCTTCCAACCCTGCCTGATCCTATGACTCTATGTCAACCAAGGCCAGGCTGCTCATTCTTTCACATTCCCATGCGGGTTGGACGAGGTCTAGCAGAAGCCTGCAGATCCAGCAGACCTCTGCAGGTCTCCCTCTGCAGAGCCCTTCCAACGGGACCAACACTCTCCCCCATTTCTGTGTCATCTCCACACACTCCCCCCACCTTCCCAACAGCTTCTCACCCCCAAACTCTCTCTCCACAGACGGGGGAAGCACTGTACACAGGCCCCAGCCCCTGCCACCATCCACCATGCACCAGGGAGGTCTCGCCGCAGCCGCCGCCGCCGCTGACACCGGCACTGCCTACGGGGCCCGACACAGCTTCTCCACCTACTCAGACAGCTTCATGAACGCTGCAGCTCCTGCCAACCACATGAATCCTGTCAGCAACGGCCTCTCTCCACAGGTATGTGACCTGCTTCCATCCTCTTTCTTCGGCTGGCTCCAGGGCAAGCTTCTAGGCTATCGCAGCGCGTTCCGCTTCAGCAAGGAGCAGCAGCTCCTGGAGGCAGCCCAGTTAAAGCATGTTGGTGACCAGCAATGGCTCTGTCCTGAGCTCAAGGTGGAGGTTACTCTTACTGCCAGCAGCTCTTGGAGGCAGCCCAGTTAAAGCAAGTGGGTCCATGTTGGTGACCATCAATGGCTCCGTCCTGAGCTCAAGGTGGAGGTTACTCTTATTGCCAGCAGCTCCTGGAGGCAGCCCAGTTAAAGCATGTTGGTGACCAGCAATGGCTCTGTCCTGAGCTCAAGGTGGAGGTTACTCTTATTGCCAGCAGCTCCTGGAGGCAGCCCAGTTAAAGCATGTTGGTGACCAGCAATGGTTCTGTCCTGAGCTTTGAGCTCAAGGTGGAGGTTACTGTTACTGCCAGCAACTCTTGAAAGCAAGTGGGTCCATGTTGGTGACCAGCAATGGCTCTGTTCTGAGCTCAAGGTGGAGGTTACTGTTATTGACAGCAGCTTTTGGAGGCAGCCCAGTTAAAGCAAGTGGGTCCATGTTGGTGATGAGCAATGGCTCTGTCCAGAGCTCAAGGTGGAGGTTACTGTTACTGCCAGCAACTCTTGAAAGCAAGTGGGTCCATGTTGGTGATGAGCAATGGCTCTGTCCAGAGCTCAAGGTGGAGGTTACTCTTATTGCCAGCAGCTTTTGGAGGCAGCCCAGTTAAAGCAAGTGGGTCCATGTTGGTGATGAGCAATGGCTCTGTCCTGAGCTCAAGGTGGAGGTTACTCTTATTGCCAGCAGCTTTTGGAGGCAGCCCAGTTAAAGCAAGTGGGTCCATGTTGGTGACCAGCAATGGCTCTGTCCTGAGCTCTGAGCTCAAGGTGAGGGTTATTATTACTGCCAGCAGCTCTTGAAGGCAGCCCAGTTAAAGCAAGTCTGTCCATATTGGTGATGAGCAATGGCTCTGTTCTGAGCTCTGAGCTCAAGGTGGGGGTTATTATTACTGCCAGCAGCTCTTGAAGGCAGCCCAGTTAAATCAAGTCTGTCCATATTGGTGATGAGCAATGGCTCTGTCCTGAGCTCAAGGTGGGGCTTACTCTTATTGCCAGCAGCTCTTGAAGGCAGCCCAGTTCAAGCAAGTGGGTCCACGCTGGTGATGAGCAATGGCTCTGTCCTGAGCTCAGAGCCTTGTCAGTTCCCATCTCCAGGCTAGCACAGCGTCACACATCCCAACACCAGGACCTGGGCCAGCAGTGCTCACCTTCTCGGCCCTCCAAAAGAATGGCAGTGCAGCTGTGGGCCCTTCACTTGTGGATTTTAGCCTGGTGGAAGCCTGTCTGACTTTTTTTTAAGCCAGTCTGTGCAAGCTCTCTTTAGGTGCAGTCCATGAGCTGTGGGGGTGACTGATTTAGACATAGGTGATGCCAGCTCATTCGAGCTGGCATGTGGGAGGCTCTTCCTCGTGGCAGCGCCATGGATCTGAGCTTCCTCAAAACAAGGGGGATGTAGACCTGGGATTTAAGTTTGGGAAACTAATTGTCCTGGGAACAATCCTGCTGGTGCTTTGCCCCAGGTCAGAATGAGAGGTGTGGGGAAGCACTAAAGGAGGGAAGCTACGCTTCACACGCATCTCTCGGTATGGAAGAGAGGAGCGAGCACGTTTGAAGCTTAAGCAGGCAACAAACCTCCTGCAGCCCTTGGATTTCAAATCCCTGTTTGAGCTCAGAGTAGGCCACCCATGACTCTAGGAGCTGAGCTCCAAGCCTCAGCCTTCCAAAGGTCCCAGGCTTGACCAGAAGGCTTCCAGTTGCACGTGTGGCTTTCCAGCATCGTGTGACAGAGCAGCCTGAAACCATCACCAGCTGGTCTCAGAGAGGGCAGAGCTTGTGCTGTGTGTGTGAGGCTGGACTCATGCTCTCAGCTGAAGCCTGTGGAGACACCAGGATGTACACCACTGCCCTGCCATTGTCCTGGGATAAGAATTTGAATTCACCTCCTTAGAGGTGAATAAGGCTTCGAGGAGACCTTATAGCAACCTTCCAGTATCTGAAGGGAGCCTACAGGAGGGCTGGGGAGGGACTGTTCACAAGGTCTTGTAATGACAGGACAAGGGGGAATGGGTTCAAACTGGCAGAGGGGAGATTTAAACAGGATGTTAGGAGGAAGTTCTTCACAGTGAGGGTGGTGAGACACTGGAACAGGTTGCCCAGGGAGGTTGTGGCTCCCTCTCTGGAGGTGTTCAAGACCAGGCTGGATGAGGTCTTGAGCGTCCTGATCTAGTGGGAGGTGTCCCTGCCTATGGCACAGGGTGATTGATGCTGGCTGAGCTTTGAGGTCCCTCCCAACCTAACCCATTCTATCATCCTGTGTAGCCTCACCAGGGCAGAGCAGAGAGGGAAGAGAACCTGTGCTACTGGGAGGTGGTGGGGGGGGTTGGAACTGGCTGAGCTTTGAGGTCCCTCCCAACCTAACCCATTCTATCATCCTGTGTAGCCTCACCAGGGCAGAGCAGAGAGGGAAGAGAACCTGTGCTACTGGGAGGTGTCCCTGCCTATGGCACAGGGGGGTTGGAACTGGCTGAGCTTTGAGGTCCCTTCCAACCTAACCCATTCTATGATTCTATGATGGAGGCTTTCACCTTCTCTTTCCTTGCCCTGACATCATCTGTTTCCCCAGAGCTCATTTGATTTTAAGTGGAACGAGGCACACGGAGCAGGCTGGAAAATTAGCAGCAAGGGTTTGTGTCTGTGCAGGGGGTACCTGGAAGGGCACCAAATGTCTTTGGTGTTTGCCTTGGGCCACTGGTGAGGAGGCAGAGAGGCACGAAGTGTGCTCGGGCAGTTGATTCCCCAGTGGCCCCCACCTCCCCCGATGCTATTTAAGACAGGAAAAGCAAAATAATCTGAAGCCACAGGGAGAAATCAGGCAGGCATCTGAAATGAAAAAGGCTACAACTGCTAAAGAGAGGAGTCCAATCCACAGGGACAATGGGAGAGGTCTTATAGATTGGGGAGCTGCAATCGTTTGCGCTCTCTGGAGTGTGAAAAGCAAACGCTGAGTGCTGATGGAAAGAGGGAAATTCTTGCAGCTTCTCCAACCTCCCCCCCCCCACTTCTAGCTTTGAATGGCCCTAGGATGGAAAAATGTAAGAAGTGTGACTGGCACGAGGCTGGATATTGCCTCCAAAGGTGTCGTTTTGGGGGGGACGGAAAGAAGGAGATGTGAGGTTCAACAAGGCCAAGGGCAAGGTCCTGCAGCTGGGTGGAGGCAATGCCAAGCACCAATGCAGGCTGGGCAGGGAGTGGCTGAAGAGCAGCCCTGAGAAGAGGGACTTGGGGGTGCTGGAGAAGGGGAAGCTCTGCATGAGGCAGCAGTGTGCACTTGCAGGGCAGAAAGGCAAGCAGAGGCTGGGCTGCAGCAGGAGCAGTGTGGGCAGCAGGGCCAGGGAGGGGATTCTGCCCCTCTGCTGTGCTCTGCTGAGAGCCCACCTGGAGTAGTGCATCCAGTGCTGGAGCCCCTGGGACAAGAGGGAGGTGGAGATGCTGGAGGTGTGCAGAGAAGGGCCCCGAGGATGCTCAGAGGGCTGCAGCACCTCTGCTGTGAGCACAGCCTGAAAGAGTTGGGGCTGTGTTAGCTGCAGAAGAGGAGGCTCCCAGGTGGCCTTGCAGGATCTGAAGAGGGCTACAAAAAAGCTGGGGAGGGACTTTTGGGGCTATTAGGGAGTGCCAGGACTCGGGGAAATGGAGCAAAGCTGGAGGTGGGGAGGTTCAGATTGGAGGTGAGGAGGAAGTTGTTGAGCATGAGAGTGGTGAGAGGCTGGAATGGGTTGCCCAAGGTAGGTGATTGGGGACAGATCCCTGGAGGTGTTTTTGGCCAGGCTGGCAGAGGCTGTGGTGAGGCTGCTCTAGGGTAGGGTGTCCCTGGGCATGGCAGGGGGGTTGGGACTGCCTGATCCTTGTGCTCCCTTCCAACCCTGACTGATTCTATGATCTTGTTCTGACAAAGGCTCTCTAACAGCAGCGGGTTTGGGAGATGAGCTCCTAGCCTGGAATTCAAAGGCAGGCTGCAGGTTAGAGGTTCCAGGGCAGGTGATTAATTGTGATTACCACCAGGCCAATTTAGCACCGGGGAATAAGTTAAGGGTGAGATCCAGGTGATAAGCTGCACAGGCACCAGATCCAAGCCCATCCTGCCATTTCCATTTCCCTTCCTTCATCATCTCCTTTCTAGCCCCAGTCGCTAAAGCGAGCAGAGGCTCATTGAAATGACCTGACCAAGGCTTTCTCTCTGCTTATCCCTATCCCAAATTACCCTGCCCCCAGGCTCAGGCTAGGGGAAGATAGAGTCCTGAGCCAATAAGCCCTTTGTATGGGGAAGAGAGGCTGCATTATCTGGCAGTCCTGAAGAAAAGGGAGCTTTGCACCCCGAGAAGGGGAGATTCCCATTTTCCTAATGCTTTTAATCATGTGAGGGCCAAGATAGCAGCATATAAATTCTTCTCTTGCCTTTGTGCACAGAAAGGCTAACCCGGGTTATTTTCTGACTGCTTTATAGCCTCCTTAATCTCGCTCCTCTCCTGCCTTTCTAAGCCCTCTGCTGTTCCTAGTGGAAGGATGCGAGAAGTACTCCTAACAGCGCGAAAAACGACTCCCCAAGTGTCTCCTTTTAGCATAGCATCAGAGAATGGTTTAGATTGGAAGGGACCTCAAAGCTCAGCCAGTTCCAACCCCCCCTGCTATAGGCAGGGACATTTCCCACTAGAACAGGTCGCTCAAGGACTTATCTAACCTGGCCTTGAATCATAGAATCAGAGAATGGTTTAGGTTGAAAGGTACCAGTGTTTCCCCCAGATGGTGGAGGAGGATGGAGCAGGAGAACAAGATCATCAAATCAGTCCGGGTTGGAAGGGACCACAAGGATCAGCCAGTTCCAACCTCCCTGCCATGCCCAGGGACACCCTACCCTAGAGCAGCCTGACCACAGCTTCTGCCAGCCTGGCCAAAAACACCTCCAGGGATCTGGCCCCAAACACCTCCCTGCAGGGGCAACCCATTCCAGCCTCTCACCACTCTCATGCTCAACAACTTCCTCCTCACATCCAATCTGAATCTCCCCACCTCCAGCTTTTCTCCATTTCCCTTAGTCCTGTTACACCCTGATAGCCTCAAAAGTCCCTCCCCAGCTTTTTTGTAGCTCCCTTCAGATCCTGGAAGGCCACCAGAAGGTCCCCTGGGAGCCTCCTCTTCTGCAGCCTGCACAGCCCCAACTCTTTCAAGTCTGTGCTCACAGCAGAGGTGCTGCAACCCTCTGAGCATCCTCGTGGTCCTTCTTCCCCACCTGCAGCCTGAATCTCCCCACCTCCAGCTCAAGTTGAAAGGGACCCATAAGGATCATCAGGTCCAACCCTAGGCCCTTTTTAGTGGGGCAGGTTAAAGCTTTGTGAGGTCTCAACGTGGGCTGCTCTGCATCTGTGCCACTGCAGGCAAACCCCACTGCAGCTCAGCCCTCTCCTCCTGGTTGCTTTCTGCAGGGAGAAATCATCAGCTGCAAGGGAGCTGAGCAGATAGGAGGAAATAAAAAAGAAAAAGAACCCAAACCAAGGGGAATCTTAAAAAAGAGAGAAAAAAAAAATAAAGGCAATTTGTCTGGGCTGCAAACAGACACTTGTCTGGTTTCATCCCTCAGCAGCAGCAGCAGGAGGGAGATTTCTTTGCAGTTTAGACAAGGAGGGGAGGTGGGGGCCAGAGCTCTCCCAGTGCTTGCTCCCTCCTGGGCTATCCAATTACCCCGGGATTGGGTGTCCCAGCCAGAACCCAGCAGACGAGGCACGGTGCTGGCAGCTGAAATCCTAGAGGAGCAGCATGGCATTTCCATTCCCACAAGCAGAGACAAGGGGATCACGTTTGGCCTCTGCAGGCTCCACCTCCCCCCTCCCACACACTCACTTTGGTCCCCCCTCCTGACCCCGGTCCTGGCACTGCTGGAAGCTTTCCCCCGACTTCACGTGGGAAATGGCCACGATCCTTGCTTGTTTTCCAGCCTGCAGCACACACACACAAAGCTTTGTGCCTGCCCAGCCCTGCTGCTGGATCCCCAAAGTGTTCCCCTTGGAGTTTTGCCGGTTTAGAGGATGCTCTGGTGGTCTCTGGAGGTCCCTTCCCACCCCTGCCGCTCTGAAGTTCTGCCTCTGTTGCAGACCAGAAGCTGGTGAGGGTTGAGAGGTCAGGAGGGAGTTTTTATTTTCTGCTACTTCATCTCGTGGTGGAGAGGAGATGGAGATGGAGATGGAGATGGAGATGGAGATGGAGATGGAGATGGAGATGGAGATGGAGAGGAGAGGTTCAGAGAGGAGAGGTTCAGAGAGGAGAGG
>VWZI01023962.1:1590-12586 GCA_013396835.1 Psilopogon haemacephalus | reverse complement strand
GGCTGAGGGAGTTGGGGCTTTTCAGCCTGGAGAAGATAAGGCTTCGAGGAAACCTTATAGTATCCTTCCAGTATCTGAAGGGGGCCTACAGGAGGGCTGGAGAGGGACTATTCACAAGTTCTTGTAATGACAGGACGAGGGGGAATGGGTTGAATTTGGTGGAGGGGAGATTTGAATGGGATGTTAGGAAGAAATTCTTCACAGTGAGGGTGGCGAGGCACTGGAACGGATTGCCCAGGGAGGTTGTGTCTGCTCCCTCCCTGGAGGTATTCAAGGGAGGTCTTGAGCGACCTGTTCTAGTGGGAGGTGTCCCTGCCTATGGCAGGGGGGTGGAACTGGATGATCTTTGAGGTCTCTTCCAACCTAAACCATTCTATGATTGTGTGATTCTAATCTATATGTACCAGCAACTCATTTCTATGGAAGTCACCAAGTTATGGTCCAGCAAGGCATCTCTCTCTCTCTCATATTGGCTGATAAATACTACCTAGTTAATAGAAAATGTAAGATTTTGGAAAGCTTGGTTGTGGTTTTGAATCCAAGCCCATCAAAGCATCAAGATTTAAATACTTAAAGGATACTTTAAATACTCAGATTTAAATACTACCACCCTTCAGATTCCAGTCATCGAATGGTCTGGGTCCAAGCCCCTCTGCAGTCAGCAGGGACATGCTCAAGGTTGCCCAGAGCCCTCTCAAGCCTCACATTAAAGGTGTTCAGCGTTGGGGCCTCAACTCCCTCCCTGGGCAACCAGTTCCAGTGTTCCACTACCCTCATGGTTCAGAACTTGTTCCTAATATTTAATCTAAATCTGTTCCTCTCTAGCTTGAAGCCCGTGCCCCTCATCCTGTCGCTGCAGGCCTTTGTAAACAGTCCTTGTGCCCTGTCCTTATTCTAATGTTTACCTTCACAGACATTTGTCCCAGTTATGTGCAGTTGCGTGGTCAGGTTGTGACTGTTTTTTGTTACTGGCCCAAAGCTGTTTCTCAGATTAGAGGTTACACATGCTTTGTAAGTAGGTTCTGTACTTATTTAATTCACAGATTCCTTAATTCACATATTCCAAGTCTGGCAATGGCACACCCTCTCCTTGTATTGCTGTAACCAAGGTGTATTCTGGCATGTACTTGAAGGCCCTTGAGGTCCAGAGGGAGCAGTTTCTCTTCTTCAACCTGAGTTTTCAAATGGTCATGACTGTAACAGGAGAGAACACAAAATTAATGACTTTAATTTTGGAGAAAGACAGAGGTTACTTTTATAAGGTACCATTTGATTTATCAGAGGAAACTGGTGTGGGGGCACTTTATAAAACCTGTAATATGTAAAAAGGATGGGAGAAAAAAGATTCCAGTAAGATGATAACCTACTGCCAGCAACCAAAACCTGTGGCATGTGTAAAATGTGGAATACAAATGCCAGTTAGCATTTTCACCCACTGGATTTTTTTTTCAGGTTCCAACAGTTAAATGAAACCAGTCTCTGAGGGTGAATAACAAGACAGAGTATCACTGCAAAAGGAGAAAGAGGTAAGGCTGGGCACATTTCATCATCAAACTGTGCTCTATGTGGTCACTGATTGGTTATTCAAACATGTTTGCTGAAAATAAATACCAAGTCCAATTTTGGTGCATCATTTAAGCACATCATTTTATTTCAAAATGATAATGATTAAAATGGTTCATTGGCAATCATGGTCTTGTTCTGACTGGAAGGGCAAGAGAAATGCAATCATATCATAAAACAGAGCATGTGCTGCCTGTTGCCATGCCTGATTGAATGCACCTCATTGGTATAATGCCTTCATGTTGAAAAAGGTTAATTTTCAAATCACCAGAAAACTGTGTAATTGTGGTATCTGTGTTCCCTGCAATGAATCAGAGTTGTAATTTCAAATGTGTCTGTTAAAAGGACATTGCCTGAAAGGATCCAGGACAAGTCTGTTCTTGATGTAACTGGGGCTCAGAGCTTGGCTCTAAAGTAGGTCAACAATGATTGAACTGAAGATTCACTGGCAAACAGAACTACACAAATGACGTTCAGAAGACTTTTCATTTTAAGGAGTATATAAATTACCTCCTTCTCAGAAGCACAAGATCCCCAAGGTGCTTTCATAGGCCATTCAGGTACTTCTAATTTCTCTTTACGGCAAGCTCCTTTGAAGGCAGTTCAGGAGCACGAGCTGCATTTTGTCTGGCAAACAGCATGTGGAGATGAATCCACGATGAACAGATTGCTTGGACTGCCATGAAAACAACACACCCAAAGCATCTTGAGCAAGCAGGGGGTTCTCTGTGCTCTCTTACATATTTCTACTCTGCTAAAATGCAAGCGACCTGATAAACACATAGCTGACAGAATTAATTACATCCAGGCATGTGGGAATGCCTATCAAAGCTAACAACAGCACCAGAAGATGCTAAATGAAAAGCAGCTAGGTGCCACCAAACAAATACACGAGTAAACTTGGGAGAAACAGCTGGATTTGTATGAGCAGGGTGTTTTTACATCGCTCAGTACAGAGTCTCTGGGGACAAACAAAGCAGAAGTAATTACAACCAAAGGTAATCTTTAATTCTTTCATTTTGGCTGCATGGAACTTGGCATGCCATTTTCAAGTGCAACTAGTGCTTACTGTGAGACTAACTCACGTTTACATAGAGCAGTCTAGTTGGGATGCGATAGAAGGCAGCTGACTTTGGATCTCATGGGTAGAGCAGAACAGCCTGGCCTAAGGCCTCTGGTTTCCCATAGCAAGTAGCTTCCTTCTACAGCGAGTCAGAGATAATGGAAACATCTGGCTTGGGACAACAACTTGTCATGAATATTAATGAATGGGTTTGTGCTTAATTGTATCAACCAATTAGTATGCTTCTGGCTAGGATGGACACCGTCCTGCAGAACTTGTGTTGCCGAATCAGATTTGGACACGTTTGCCTTCTGCTAATGAGTTAACAGTATAAAAGTGTGATTCGGTCCCTAATAAAGTGAAAAACACATCAATTGTGTCGATTCAACATATTGATTCCAGCTGCCTCGCAACACTGTCTAATCCTTTTCATACCAGAACCTGTACCAGCCTTCCTTCGCTGTACTTTGGAGACCACCTCTCAGAGTTGCTACCACTGACCTTTCTCCAAGTGTCCTTGTCCCAGAGTTCCTAGGATGCTGCATACAGATGCACAGGTTACAGTTCATGCCCAAAGATGATGCAAAGCAACACAGAGAGTACTGACAAGGTGTGGTTTTCCAAGTACCTAAGCCTTCTATCATAACACTCCCCCCTTCGACATCACTATCTAGGCCACCTTTGAGATGCAATAGAGCACTGCAAATGAAGCCATAGCATGCAACAAAAGACCCACGCAGTACAGATCTAGCCATTACCAATGTCGCAGGCCTATGAAGGTGGCATCATCATCATCATTATTATTATAAAACATTTTCTCATTGGATACCCAGAAACTTTCTACCTTTGTTAGATTTACATTTATTCATGACCTATTTATATCCATTCTGTATCAGTATTTTAAAGAAAGTAATTTATGCCTAATCTTGGTATTTGCTCTGATGAGAAAAGATCTTGTAGTCCCTTCCCTTTTATTTTGTTAATTGAAAGATGCCTAGAAAAGTTATTTGAAGATCTTTTCCACAGACAGACTGTGCTTTCTGTACACAGAGTAATGGCTCTTTTGTTCATCCAGGCCAATAAAGTCATAGCTGTCTTTCAGGTGACTGCTTACAGGAATCTACATGTAAGCACACCAATGGTTTATGTAGTATTTCTTTAACTGTGCCAGCATACACCAGGCCCGGTGCACAAAAACTGCACTATTTTTCTCTTGGCAGTGGCATATATGCTGGTCACAGCACCAGTGAACTACAAATACACCCAAGGATTTTTTTTCTGCTCTTCCACAACTTCAAAATTATGAACTACAGAAGTTCTTGTTAGCAGTCCCTCAGGACATGAATTTATGCAGTACATCTTCTGATACTACAATCCAAAGTACATTTCCTTGTGTAATTAAGTTAATCTTAATTTTGTTGTACCAATTGAAAGGCATTTAGCTTCCTGTTTATACAGGCACAGCCCTGATTTTCTGTTTTATAGCATCAGTTGAAAATTTCCCTGAAGATTTGCCCCAAACATTAATGAATATATCAATCCGTATTAAACTCCAAATCTCCTTTTGTCACCCCCTCCCATACTTCTTGCCTTTGACTTTTACACAACCTTTGCAAGGGGATGACATTAAAGAGTAGGTGGGCTTCAGGTTGAAAGGAAAGCTTTGTAATTCCAGGATATATACATGGAGAAGAACTACCACAATGCATAGTGCTATAGGCCACTGAATTATCTTCATGTCATGTTGTGTTTATGCAACAGCAAACTCACTTAATTTCTGCTCAGCTACTTAAATAAAGCTCTTTGGGTCAAGCCCTATTCTTTTACTGCAAGGTGTCATCAATTTCAACCCCAGGAAGACAATGACCTTGACTGGATACAAACACTAGGCACTATACCAATTAAGTGATAACAATAAAGAAGTCTTTCTTTGCCATCAAACTATCACACTGACCACTTTCACAAAGATCAACCTTTGAACAATAACAAAGTAAACGTGTCTCTTGCCCACAAAACGGTAACAATTACCATTTTCATTGCAACTCTCATTAGTGATCATCACCTCAAGGACTCTGTAAATCACCTCATTTATGAATATATGACTTCTACATGAGGCAATGAGGCTGAAGGTCTCATAGCACTTTATCTTACTTATGAGTATTTAAGCTTTCAATCTAAAATGTACCTACCTTAAAAATGAATATTTCTTTATAGTTTTAAGGAAAAAAACCCAATAACTTCAAAAACAAGGAATGTTGTCTTGAGTGGCTACCTGACAATGATATGTGGACTGAAGATAAAGACTCCTAAACACTTTTGTAACTTTCTATTCCTACCTTACTTTGTAATGCTAGACACTACCACTCTCATAACTTTTAGTAAGCTGGAAACAGCTTGGAAGATAAAGGAAATCAATCACTGAAAGCTAAAGAGTATCGCAAGTGTTGGTTGGCTCTGTCTTTCTAATATTTTCAGACTAAAATATCATCTCTAAAATTAAAATGCCAATTTGAGCTGTCAACAGTGACAACGAATGGAAGTAAAACTATTTCTCATACGACATTCATGCTTCTCGATGGGTTTTGGACACAGAACTGGCTGGTAGAATTCATGCTGTAGTTACAGTAAAACATCACCTCCAAAAGCACAGAAATTGCCAAGGTTGCTTTTTTTCCTGCCACGTTATTGGTAAAAGGTAAAAGAGACATTTTTAAAGCTTATGGTATTAGAACCAGGAAAAAAACAATGGTCTATTTATTTTGCCAGATTTAAAGCTTTAGGAAGAGATACTGCATATCTCATAGAGCAGGGTAGAGCAACACACTGGCAAATTTAATGTCACCGTATATAGGCACTCCTATAATACTGCCATCATCTACTACTTGAGACAATGAATTGTATCAAAAAACTTCACTTTCAAATAAGCAGCATGTTTTACTGGAAGCACTCTGAATACACATGGCAATCCTGTGCACTATTTGAATCAATCCCTTCAAATCACATTTAACAATAACAACAAAACCAATCATGAAAACTCACAAATCTAAGGAGAAAAAAAAATCCTTAAATAACCTCAAATACATGTGGTAGTGTGATTAATAACATGCTTATGCATTGTGTCTTTCTTGTTTGTTTGTTTTTAAACTATCCAGAGAAGAAAACACAAGGAGAAAATTATTACAAGATTAAATGTTAAGCTTCTGTGGTTTCCTCATTGTATTACAGAAAACCATTACTGTGCAAATAAAAATGAACAGGCTTGGATGTTGCTGCCACCACTCTTATTTCTCATTGTATCTCTTAGTGAGATCCTCCCAAATGCACTAAATAGAATAGGATGCTTTGGAAAATGAAGATAATAAGGTAGAAGTCTTCAAGCACAATGCAGCTGGTGTAACATACTCGGGCCGTTTATGTAATATTAGAGACTTGACTTTGCTGTTAGAAATTGTCACATTACAAGACACTCAAAGTTAACCCAGTGGGGTGGCTTAGCAGTTACCTGCCTCCCCACCCTTTGATATAACTGTCCTGGTAGGGCATAAATTCTGCCCAGAGTTGGTTTAACTCCTGAGGTTCCCTCCCCGCTGTTGTAAGGTCCGGGGTGGGTAGCAGGGACAGACCGCGTGGTTCTGAAACCAGGAAGTCCCGGGCCACATGGACAGGTCACACACATGAGTCAGGTGACCTGTGCTGTCTCTCAGGGTGTTAGGACCTGCCCCTGGGCGCAGGACTTTTGAATCCATTGTCCAGACAATGGATGCTAAGTGCCTATTGGTCAGTTCCATGCTTCCTAATGGGGTATTTAAGCGGGTGTAATTGGCCGTTTGCTCTCTCTCTCTCTCTCTCACCACCTCTGCGAGGAACAGACATCTCTGCAGCGTTACTCAGCAGTGGCCACATGTTTGCAGATCGTGCAGCAGCGGCATCACAGTGTGCAGCGACAGCGGCAAAGGCAAACCCCCTTCTTTTTCCCTTTCCTCGGGACAAGCTCTTTTGTCTATCATGTTTTGTGAGTATTTTCAGGTGCGGTTAGGATTGCTTTCTGTTATTAGGCTCCCTGTTTCCTAAGTTCTGAGTGTTTAAGCTGTTTAATTCGGTGTTTTAAGCGATTTTGTGTAGTTATTTTTGCTGATTGAACATCCAAACGAACCCAGGGAAATATTCTCAGTAAAACTGGGATTATTAACAGTAATAAAAAATTAATAATCACAACATTAAAATGGTGACAAGGATGGGATATTCCATTACGCAAGTTTTGCATGAATTCAGGCATGAATTAGCAGTGTCAGACTTAGAGTGGGCAGAAGAGCATGGAAGAGACCCAGCAAAGATTGCCTGGAGTTTACTGAAAAACCTGAGTAGAATAGTCCTCATTTTGGCAGCTTGTCTTGTAGAGGGGCTTCCGGAATTTTATAAGAATAGGGAGAAAATAGTATGCATAGACAGAGAGATCGCGTGGGTGGAATCAGAAATATTAATGGTGTGGTGGGGGAAAGTATTGCATTTGCTGGTCCCTGCGCATGCCGCACCACCGCGACAGTTGCTTTTGTTTCTGGCGCTGCTGCCGCAGCTTTTTCCTTTTCCCGCACCCACCCACAACCTGCAAGCTGCAAACTCTGCTGAGCCAGACGAGGGCTTGCCATGCGGCCGTGCCAATTCCAGGAATGGGGCTGCTGGGGCAGCTGACTCTCGGGAGCGCCTGAATCCCATCACGTCTCCCAGTGTTCCCCAGCTAGGCAGGGATGTTCCGTGTGGGTACCCCTTGGCCAATCCTGGGCCATCTGATATTCCCCATCAATGCGCACAGCTGCTCACCATGGCACCGCCGATCACATCCCCGGCATTGATCTCTGTGGGTCGTGCCGCTCCTGCGGGACTTCTTGTGATACTACAGCCGTCGGCCGCAATGCTGCCAATGGGTTTCACGGCACCAGTTTCTGTCTTGGGTTGCGTCTCTCAGCAAGCCGACCCAAATCCCTTGCTGCTAGACCTCGTCCCTCTGCGACCAGCTAATGCAAATGCCTTGCCGCTAGACCTGCCTGCCCCCACGCTGCTGCAAGCACCGCCACTCGCTGCACGTGGCCTGTGTCTGCAAAGCTGCTATTCGCTGCAAGAATCTGTCTCACTGCCAAGAGCAGACACGCACTTTCTGCCAGTACCCGACCAGTCTGCGCGGGTTCAAGCTGGCTCCTGTACAGTGCCACAAGGCATCAGCCTGACCAGACAGGACATGCTATGCCCCCTGATGACAGCGGAAGAGCTGCAAACCTGGAGTCAGCAAAGCCTCTGCCTGTCTGCAACTACAGCAACATGGACACAAGCGAGGAGGAAGACATCTTGCTAACAGAGGGCAGTCCATCCTGTGATCCGACAAGAGATCACTGCTGGCGGCCGCGGCCAGAGGACCACCACGGTCAGGAAGGTTCACCCACACACAGGGGAGCAGCTGAGGACTTTTCAAGAGACTTTCTCCTGCAAACCAGGCAAATCCCCCATGGACTATGTATACAGAGTATCAACCTCTGGGGGCGATTGCGTCTTCCTCAGTGCCAAGGAAGCAGATGTGTACTGGGGGCCTGACTTTTCCTGGATGCCGGGCCAGACGAGAATTCCTCCCTGACAGCCCGAGTAGCTTTCTGGGCCGGAGAGTGAGAAATGGTTGAGAGAGGGGAACCCACTATTGTCTGGGTAAAAGACAATGAGGAACTGTCCACAGCAGTCCGACAGCTAGCTTGTGTCCAAGCTATGCATGAAAGAGGACTTTATTCCTGTCCCATGGATGCTCCAGTCAAGCCAAAGAGGTTGAAACCCCTCGTCCGAGGCCTCCCAGCGGCTTTTAAGGAATGCATACTTTCCTTAAAGACTGAGATCCAGCAGGTGATCGAGTGAAACCAGAGCTCGAACAACCCTCCAGAGCATGTCATGACCTGGAAAGAGCTGGGAAGGACACTGTCAAGTTTTGGACAGATGATTGGATTTGGAGACCAGAGACCTCCCAAGGGGAAGCAACATACTGACACCCCCGCCACCAGCCACACCAAGAGACAGGAAGTGTGACAAGCGAAGACATCACCACAAGCAAGTCCACGCAACAGCCCACTGAGCAGCCCATGCCAAGCCAGACGTCACTCTGGAAGGGACCAGGAGCGGGGCCAAAGATAGAAGCGAGCTTCACCGCCCAGGAACTGGTTCCAAGAAGCTGTGACATTGGATGTGCCAAAACACCTGTTGGAGTACATAGATCCAGGGCAAATAAAATCCCTGGTGCTCAGGGCTTGGAAAGGGCATGGGGGGAGGTGGAAGGGAAATAAAAATAGCAGTAGTGAGGATAGCAAGAGTCCTTCTGCAGCAGACTCACCTGCTGCAGTGGATAATCCTTCCATCCCTTGCCATAAGGGATCCAAGGATAATTAAAAAACTAGGCAAGGCGATGGTAGCCTCAGACCACTCTCATCGCTTTATATACACATTGCAGTCGTCTGACAAACATGAACCTCTTGTCTTTATTCCCACAGAACTGACCAGGGTTGCTGTTAAGTTTTTAATCAATACTGGTGCACAGATTAGTATATTAAATGTGCAGCAGGCAAAAGAATTGGGAATCCTGCCATCCCACCAGAAGATTAAAATCAGTGGTATTACAGGTACCCCTAGTTTTTGCCATCTGGCCAAGGTGAAGCTATGGCTCCCAGGTGATAAACGTTGCACCATTGTGGAGCTTGCCTTGAGTCCTTACCCAGGAAACATCTTAGGATTTGATGTCCTGGCTGGTAAAAGGTGGTATCTCCCTGATGGCACCCTATGGTCTTTCGGGTTCTATGGGGTGGGGACAGAGGGAGCAAAGGGGGCAAGCAATGCTTTTATTAATGCTTTGCATGTTGCTCCAGCTCTTCCCAAGTCTAGCCTGACCTGCGTGAACCAGTATCCCCTGCCAGCTGCAGCCAGACAAGGCATCTCCGAGGTGATTGCAGATCTGGAGTGGAGGCAACTCGTCAGCAGGATGCACTCACCATACAACTCTCCAGTGTGGCCAGTGCAGAAATCAGACAGTCAGTGGCGGTTAACCATTGATTACAGGAGGTTAAATAGCAACACAGGCCCTCTTGCAGCAGCAGTCCCCAGCCTTGCATCCATGGTGATGGCTATTCAAGCTGCATCCCACGCATGGATGGCTGTGATGGATGTGAAAGACATGTATTTCATGGTCCCGCTGCAAGAGGAAGACAAAGCCCAATTTGCCTTCACCGGGCAATGTGTCCAATTCACATTCAATGTCCTCACACAGGGTTATAAACATTCAGGCACAATTGCACACAATGCCCTAGCAGTGTTACTGGACACTGTCACAGTCCCCCAGGGTGTTGTTGTTTATCAGTACATCAATGACATTTTGGTTGGGGGGAGTGACAAGGAACAGGTGGGGTCAACAGCCACAGCCATCTGGGAACTGGTGACCAGGAAGGGACTTCATATTCCACTAGAAAAGTGTCAAGGCCCAAGCCAGGAAGTCAAGTTCCTAGGTTCCTGGTAGGTGGCAGGTGCAGTGGCAGTGCCAGAGGATACTCTCGAATATATTGCAAAGGGGCAAATTCCTAGTAACAGGAAGGAATTGCAAAAGCTGCTTGGTACCCTGGGCTACTGGAGGAAGCACATTCCAGGCTTCTCCATCATAGCACGTCCCCTGTATGACTTGCTAAAAAAGCACGAAGTCTGGGACTGGACACCAAAGCACACTGAAAGCCTGACCATCCTAAAGGATGAGCTCCAAGCTTTCCAAAAGCTAGGCCCTCTGCACCCACAGGATGCCCTTAGGGCTGAATGGGGCTTTTCTGAACATGCCTCATATTGTGGGATATTCCAGAGGGGACCCGAAGGCCAAACAGAGCCCTCATGTTCTCCTCCATGGCTTTTAAGGAAGCCGAGCAGAGGTACTTGGAATGGGAGAAAGGACTCCTTTCCCTTACCCGATCTGTCAAGGAGGCAGAAAAGATTCGCACCACACAAGACATTGTAGTGCAGGGCCCTTTTCCTCTGCTAAAGGCCATCCTAAAGGGAACTCCTTCACCTGAGGGGATAGCCCAGAAGACCACTGTGAGAAAGTGGTATGCCTATTTAGCAGGGATAGGACAACTCATGCCATTAAGAGAAAGCCCAACCAAAGTGTCCAAACTGCAACAGCCAGTGAATCTGGACATAGCTCTTCTAAGCCAACCCTACAGACCCTCTCCAAAACAAGGTAGCACCTGAGGTCACCACAGACTCCAACACTGAAGGCGTGTGGTTCACTGATGCATCCTCCTGTCGGGTGGGATCACAGTGGCACTACAAGGCCGCAGCAATGGAGGTTGGTACCGGCAGGACTGTTAC
>VWZI01023958.1:70998-83016 GCA_013396835.1 Psilopogon haemacephalus | reverse complement strand
CTGCAGCAGCTCTGCTATGAGGACAGGCTGAGAGAGTTGGGGCTTTTCAGCCTGGAGAAGAGAAGGCTTCGAGGAGACCTTATAGCAACCTACCAGTATCTGAAGGGGCCTACAGGAGGGCTGGGGAGGGACTGTTCCCAAGGTCTTGTAATGACAGGACGAGGGGGAATGGATTCAAATTGGCAGAGGGGAGATTTGAACGGGATGTTAGGAAGAAATTGTTCACAGTGAGGGTGGTGAGGCACTGGAGCAGGTTGCCCAGGGAGGTTGTGGCTGCTCCTTCCCTGGATGTGTTCAAGGCCAGGCTGGATGAGGTCTTGAGCAACCTGTTCTAGTGGGAGGTGTCCCTGCCTATGGCACAGGGGGGTTGGAACTGGCTGATCTTTGAGGTCTCTTCCAACCTAAACCATTCTATGATTCCATGATTCATTCTATGATTCTGTGATTCTATGATTCTCTCATTCTATGATTCTATGATTCTCTCATTCTGTGATTCTATGAGTCTGTGATTCTATGATTCTCTCATTCTATGATTCTGTGATTCTATGATTCTGTGATTTTGTGATTCTATGATTCTGTGATTCTATTCTATCAGTCTGTGATTCTATGATTTGATGATTCTATGATTCTCTCATTCTGTGATTCTACGATTCTGTGGATCTATGATTCGGTGATTCTATGATTCTATCTGTACTTGATTTTGCCTCCTGGTAATGTCTGCTTCTGAAGAGTTACAGCATGCCTTAAAGGCCTGGGATATTTTCCTTTTGTTTAATAGTCCTGCTGATCTGGTATGTTGGTTTATCCCCTGTATTTTTGATTACACTCTAAATGCTTCTGAGCTATTCCAAAACCACCCTTCTGAGCGCGGTTTTGCTTGGCAAGCAAACATTACTCTCATTGTTACACGCGACTTAACTGGGGACTTGTTGAAAAATTTAGACTTATGGTAGGAGGAAGATGGAGAAAGCAAACCCAGTTGTAAAGGCAAAGAATTCGTAGAAGCGCTCAGCGAAGGATGGGCTTGGAATTTCGGCTGGTGTGCCTCGTCTTTGACTCACTGCTCCGTGTTTTCACTACATTAATCACACCAGAAGGGCTGTCACTTGATATTTGTGAACTGCAAAGCTCTGTCAGGGCAATGGCCAGGACATGTTCCTGGATTACAAGTCGGAAATGACTGCGATTGTTATCACTTTGGGCAGAGGGACCCAGTGTGGAAATGTGCAAACCAAAGTAGCGACTTAATCAGCGAGAGGCTGAGTCGGACACAGCCATCCTGCCGCCTCGCTGGGAATGTGGGAATGGCCTCAAGTGGCACTGCAAGGATAGTCACACTTAGATTGTCCAGAGGAGAGAGCAAAGGCAGCCAAACAGCTTCTTTTCTTAACACTAAATTAATGAAAAAAAAAAAAAAAAGCAAAACCAAACCAAACCCAAAAAGAACAAACACAAATCCAACCAAACAAAAAAAAAAGCAAAAGCAAACCAAACCAAACCAAAAAAGAACAAACAAACCAAAAAAGCAAAAGCAAAGCCAAGCAAACCAAAAAAGAACAAAAGACCAGGCAAACAAAAAAAATCAAAACCAAACAAAAAAAAGAACAAAAAAAACAACCAAACAAAAAAAGCAAAAGCAAAGCCAAGCAAAGCAAAGCAAACCAAAAAAGAACAAAAGACCAACCAAACAAAAAAAAGCAAAACCAAACAAAAAAGAACAAAAAAACTCCAAACAAAAAAGCAAAAGCAAAACCAAGCAAACCAAACCAAAAAAGAACAAAAGACCAACCAAACAAAAAAAAGCAAAGCCAAACAAAAAAAAGAACAAAAAAACAACCAAACAAAAAAAGCAAAAGCAAAGCCAAGCAAACCAAAGCAAACCAAAAAAGACCAAATAAAAATCCAACCAAACAAAAAAAGCAAAACCAAACAAAAAAAAGAAAAAAAAAAAGCAAAAGCAAAGCCAAGCAAACCAAACCAAACCAAAAAAGACCAAACAAAAATCCAACCAAAAAAAAAAAAGCAAAACCAAACAAAAAAAAGAACAAAAAAACCCAAACAAAAAAAGCAAAAGCAAAGCCAAGCAAACCAAACCAAAAAAGAACAAAAGATCAACCAAACAAAAAAAGCAAAACCAAACAAAAAAGAACAAAAAAACACCAAACAAAAAAAGCAAAAGCAAAGCCAAGCAAACCAGACCAAACCAAAAAAGACCAAAACAAAAATCCAACCAAACAAAAAAAAGCAAAACCAAACCAAACAAAAAAAAGAACAAAAAACCAACCAAACAAAAAAGAAGCAAAACCAAACCAAAAAAAGAACAAAAAACCCCCAACCAAACCAAACCAAACCAAGTAAGAACAAACAAAAAAACAACCAAAGAGAAAAATAAGCAAAAGCAAACCAAATGAAACCAAACCAAAAAAGAACAAACAAAAAAAACAACCAAACAAAAATAAAGGGAAAAGCAAACCAAACAAAAAAAAGAACAAAAAAGAACAACAAAGGAAAAAAAAAACACAACAAAAAAACCACCACCACAAAACAAAAAACAGCAAAAAATAACACCTGCCAAAAAAGACCAAAAAAACCCAAACCTCAATGGGCTGCTTTGAGGCTTGTTGGGATAATTTAATGAGGAACCTTCCAGTATCTGAAGGGGGCCTACAGGAGGGCTGGGGAGGGACTATTCACAAGGTCTTGTACTGACAGGATGAGGAGGAATGGGTTTAAAGTGGTAGAGGGGAGATTGAAACTGGATGTTAAGAAGAAGTTATTCACAGTGAGAGTGGTGAGACACTGGCACAGGGTGCCCAGGGAGGTTGTGGTTGCTCCCTCCCTGGAGGGAGGCCAGGTTGGATGAGCCCTTGTGTGAGCTGTTCTAGTGGGAGGTGTCCCTGCCTATGGCACAGGGGGGTTGGAACTGGATGATCTTGGAGGTCCCTTCCAACCTAAACCATTCTATAATTCTGTGATCATATGATTCTATTATTCTCTGATTCTGTTATCTAGTGGGCTTTGTTTTTTTGTTTGTAAAACTAGGCTGAATGAGGCCTTGAGCATCCTGATCTAATGGGAGGTGTCCCTGCCTATGGCACAGGGGGGTTGGAACTGGATGATCTTCGAGGTCCCTTCCAACTTAAACCATTCTATGATTCTATTGAGCTCTCTTCCAACCTAAACCATTCTATGAGTCTATGATTCTGCTTTCAAGCCGCTCCATGCAGACCACCCATCTTTTTTTGTCTGCCTGATCCATTTCTAATACAGGTCTCGCTCCTCTCTGTGTCTTCTGGTGTGCTCTGCACGTGTGCTGGAGCACGTAACAGTTGTCTCATCCACCAATTTATTGGGCCAGCCTTTGCTAACAGCAAATAGGAGCTGTGGGGTCAGACGCGGAAAGAGAAACTACTGAGAGTGGCTTAGCGGATATGAAATTGAAGGCTGAAAGCTTCCCTCCCTTTAGCTGGTGATTTCACGACTTACAAAGGAATGCCTCACCCTAATATTGCCTTCCAGGAAGACCTGTGATTATGATAAACTGAAACAGGAGCAAATATTCTAGGGAAGAGAAAAGAAACGAGGAGAAAAATGCTGCTCGTAAGGCAAGGCTTTAGGAAGGAGATTCTTCTGCCATCTCTTTTCGTTTATCTGCTCTTTGCAGTGACTTAAGTGCAGGAATAGCTCAGAAAGCTTTAAGTTTTCATATTTTCTCTACATGTAAGCATTTTAGAATGGGCAGAAAGTTTTAAGTTTTCACATTTTAGAATCATAGAATGGTTTAGGTTGGAAGAGACCTTAAAGATCATCCAGTTCCAACCCCCCTGTGCCACAGGCAGGGACACCTTCCACTAGATCAGGACACTCAAGACCTCATCCAGCCTGGCCTTGAACACATCCAGGGAGGGAGGAGCCACAACCTCCCTGGGCAACCTGCTCCAGTGCCTCACCACCCTCACTGTGAAGAACTTCCTCCTAACATCCCGTTCAAATCTCCCCTCCGCTAATTTGAACCCATTCCCCCTCGTCCTGTCATTACAAGACCTTGTCAATAGTCCCTCCCCAGCCCTCCTGTAGGCCCCCCTCAGATACTGGAAGGTTGCTATAAGGTCTCCTCAATGCCTTCTCTTCTCCAGGCTGAAAAGCCCCAACTCTCTCAGCCTGTCCTCATAGCAGAGCTGCTGCAGCCCTCTGATCATCTTCGTGGCCCTCCTCTGGAGTCTCTCCAGCAGTTCCATGTCCTTCTTGTGCTGGGGGCTCCAGAATTGCACACAGTACTGCAGGTGGGGTCTGATGAGAGCAGAGTAAAGGGGCAGAATCCCCTCCCTTGCCCTGCTGGCAATGCCTCTCTTGCTGCAGCCCAGCACACAGTTGCTGTCTGAGCTGTGTGTGCACACTGTTGGCTCATGTTGAGCTTCTCATCCACCCAGACCCCCAGGTCCTTTTCCTCAGAGCTGCTCTCCAGCCACTCACCACCCAGCCTGGAGTTGTGCTTGGGATTGCAGCGCCCCAGGTGCAGGACCTTACACTTGGCCTTCTTAAATTTCATGCAGTTAGCCTACATGTAAAGGTTTTGGACTGGGCAGAAAGTTTGAAGTTTTCACATTTTCTCTACATGTAAAAGTTTAGGACTGGGCAGAAAGTTTTAAGTTTTCACATTTTCTCTACATGTAAAGGTTTTGGACTGGGCAGAAAGTTTTAAGTTTTCATATTTTCTCTACATGTAAAGGTTTTGGACTGGGCAGAAAGTTTTAAGTTTTCATATTTTCTCTACATGTAAAGGTTTTGGACTGGGCAGAATGTTTTAAGTTTTCATATTTTCTCTACATGTAAACCTCTGCTATGAGGACAGGCTGAAGGAGTTGCATCCTGATCTAGTGGAAGATGTCCCTACCTATAGCACAGGAGGGTTTGGAACTGGATGATCTTTGAGGTCTCTTCCAACCTAAACCATTCTATGATTCTATGATTTCGGACTGGGTTTTATTCTGCAGAATTTAAACAAAGGAAGAGATTCCCAACCCAGTTTTCTTGGTGCTGTTAGGGAGTTCGTGCTCTGTGCTTGGTTTTACTCCTTGTCACTGATACTCCACTCACAGTGGTGGTTCCTTTAGCAGCTAATGGAAATGTTAAGACTCACTCCCAGTATATGAGCTCTCAAGAGAAACCTGCAGTTTTACATTTCTCACTCGGAGGCTGCAGCATTCAAGAAGGAAGGTCAGGGCAGGGCGTTGATCCCCATAATCATATCCTGAATCTCTCTCTCTCTCCAACAACTGGGGATGAGGGGGATTGTGTTAGCACACATTAACGTCAAGGAAACATCTCCAGGGGAATGTAATGAAGAGAGCGACCAGAATTCCCTTTATACACTTTGGCTGCTCTCATATTTCCTAAGAAAAAAAGGTCTTATCTTTCTATACAATTATAAAAGCTATAAAAGCATTTATATCTTGGCAACCAAGCACTTTTATCTTCCTCAGTTTCGTAGCCTTCCCTGCAAACCACTCTGACTACCTGATATTTCATGATAGGGCTTAGTGCACTTCATAGAATCATAGAATGGTTTAGGTTGGAAGGGACCTCAAAGGTCATCCAGTTCCAACCTCCGTGTGCCATAGGCAGGGACACCTCCCACTAGAACAGGTTCCCCAAGTCTTCATCCAGCCTGGCCTTGAACACCTCCAGGCAGGGAGCAGCCACAGCCTCCCTGGACGACCTGTGCCAATGTCTCACCACCCTCACTGCAAACAATTACCCTTAACATCCAGTTTCAATCTCCCCTCTGCCTGTTTGAACCCATTCCTCCTCATCCTGTCATTACAAGACCTTGTCAATAGTCCCTCCTCAGTCTTTCTGTAGGAACTTTTTAGGAAATGGAAGGTGTTCTGGAAGCCTTCTCTTCTGCAGGCTGCAGAGCCCCAACTCTCTCAGCCTGTCCTCATAGCAGAGCTGCTGCAGCCCTCTGAGCATCTTCATGGCCTCCTCTGGACTGGCTCCAACACTTCCATGTCCTTCTTGTGTTGGGTGCTCCAGAACTGCAGACAGTGCTGCAGGTGGGGTGTGAGGAGAGCAGAGCCAAGGGGCAGAATCCCCTCCCTTGCCCTGCTGCCCACACTTCTCTTAATGCACCCCAGGGCATGGTTGGCTGTCAGAAACTTAATTCTTACTGTCTATTCTCTATCTGTTATGCTTATGATGTTTCACAGCAGCTGATACAGACTGACCCATGGGGCTGTTTAGTTTGAGGAAGAGGAGGCTGAGGGGGTGACCTCATTGGTGTCTGCAACTACCTGAAAGGAGATTGTGGAGAGAGAGCTGCTGGGCTCTTTCCACAGGTAATAGTAATGACAGGACAAGGAGGAATGGGTTTAAACTGCCAGAGGGGAGATTGAAACTGGATGTTAGGAGGAAGTTGTTTGGAGTGAGGGTGGTGAGACACTGGCACAGGTTGCCCAAGAAGTTGTGGCTGCTCCCTGCCTGGAGGTGCTTTAGTTTAACATTGCAGATACTGCCCATTTGAGAATTATAGAATCATAGAATCAGTCAGGGTTGGAAGGGACCACAAGGATAATCTAGTTCCAACCCCCCTGCCATGCCCAGGGACACCCTATGCTAGATAAGGCTGCCCACAGCCTCTGCCAGCCTGGCCTTAAACACCTCTGGAGAAGACTTCCAGGAGACCTTATAGCAGCCTTCCAGTATCTGAAGTGGGCTACAGGAGGGCTGGGGAGGGACTATTCACAAGGTCTTGTAATGACAGGATGAGAAGGAATGGGTTTAAACTGGCAGAGCGGAGATTGAAACTGGATGTTAGGAGGAAGTTCTTTGCAGTGAGAGTGGTAAGACACTGGCACAGGTTGCCCAGGGAGGTTGTGGCTGCTCCTTCCCTGGAGGTGTTGGAGGCCAGGTTGGATGAGTCTTTGAGTGACCTGTTCTAGTGGGAGGTGTCCCTGCCTATGGCACAGGGGGGTTGGAACTGGATGATCTTTGAGGTCCCTTCCAACCTAAACCATTCTATGATTCTATTACTCTGGTGCCGCTAACACTTTAAGGAGCATCATTCTTCCCTGTCATCTAGCAAAACACATGAGGTCCTTTTCCATTTTCCCTACCACCAAGTTATTTATGATAGGAGCACAAACAGAGAGGATATGAATGCACAATACAGAGAAAGCATAATACAGAGATCATGAGTTCTGCTGAGTGTTTTAAGACTGGGGGGACGCAGGGATTGGATGTTTTGTGAGTCTCTCTGGGTTGAAGATAAAAATAAGTGGTTGCTTGGAACAGTGGTTGCTTGGGAAGTTGTCTGATGGCCCATGGGATGCCCTCGCATTCCTGGGGCACTCTATGCACTGAAATTGCAGCACTCTCTGTGGTTTCAGTGCATCTGAATTTCCTATTCATGCTTGAAAAAAAAAAAAATTCTTAAATGAAGACTGTAGATAATTGATAATCATCTACATAATATAATGTCCTGAGTCTTCAGCTGATTGAGATTTTCTATCAGGAGCTGATAAAGTCTAGAAATGTAATCTCCATGGAAGTCGAAACCTACACTGGAAAGACAGACAAGTGGCTACAAAAAAAAAAAAAAAAAGGATTTGTAATTCATCAGAGAGAACCCAGGATAGAGAGCTTTAAACTGAAGGCAGAGTTTATGGCAGTGGATAAAGAGATTGTTCTTCTGTAATATTCATAGAGTCATAGAGTCATAGAATCAGTCAGGGTTGGAAGGGAGCACAAGGATCATCCAGTTAGAATCATAGAGTCACAGAATCAGTCAGGGTTGGAAGGGACCACAAGGATCATCCAGTTAGAATCATAGAATCAGTCAGGATTGGAAGGGAGCACAAGGATCATCCAGTTAGAGTCATAGAGTCACAGAATCAGTCAGGATTGGAAGGGAGCACAAGGACTGCAGGATCACAGTATGATAGAGACTGGAAGGGATCCAAAGAGATCATAGAGTCCAACTCCGCTGCCATGGTCAGGGACAGCTCACACTAGATCAGGCTATCCTGGAGCAAAGCTGGAAGTGGGGAGATTCAGACTGAATGAGAGGAGGAAGTTCTTCAGCATGAGAGTGGTGAGACCACAGAAGGAGTTGCCTAGGGGGTGGTTGGAGCCACTTCCCTGGAGGTGTTTAAGGCTAGGCTAGATGAGGCTCTGTCCAGCCTAATCTAGGGTAGGGTGTCCCTGCCCATGACAGGGGTATTGGAAATAGATGATCCTTGTGGTGCCTTCCAACCCTGTCTGATTCTATGATTCTATCCAGAGCCTCATCCAGCCTGGCTTTAAACACCTCCAAGGATGAGGCTTCCACCACCTCCCTGGGCAACCCATTCCAGGCTCTCACCACCCTCATGCTGAAGAACTTCTTCCTAACATCCAGGCTGAATGCACACATTTGTAGCTTTTTTCCCTTGCCCCTTGTCCTATGACTACCTGACATCCTAGAAAGTCCATCCCCAGCTTTCTTGTAGGCCCCTTCAGATCCTGGCAGGCCACAATAAGGTCACCTGGGAATCTTCTCCTCTCCAAAGTGCACAGCCCCAACTCTTTCAGTCTGTCCTCATAGCAGAGGTGCTGCAGCCCTCTGAACATCCTCATGGCCCTTCTCTGGACACCTTCCAGCACATCCATAGCCCTATTGTACCAGAAACTCCAGAACTGGATGCAGTACTCCAGATGGGGTCCCACCAGTGTGGAGCAGAGAGGGAGGATCACTTCCCTCACCCTGCTGGCCACACTGCTCCTGATGTAGCCCAGGCTCTGTTTGGCTTTCTGGTCTGCAATATTCATATCAAGCACTCCACAAACAAGACACCAGTGCGAAGACTAAAACACAGTGCAGTGGAGTCCTAATTTCACAGCATTTCTTGGATTTATTTTTTTTTTTCCTGCACAGAAGACCAACAACGTGCTCATATCGTGTAGCAAGCCAAACAGAATTAAAAATAGATTAAGTAACAGGACGTTAAAACATGAAACTGCCTCCTATAACACACACATACAAAGAAAGTTATGTATTGATTCCAAGCTATACAACAGTTTCCCAGGTTCATGGAGAGTTTGGAGATGAGTTGGCAGTCCACTAAAGCAACCAGAACTATTTATGCAGTCTAGGATTTCTTTTTTTTTTATTATTATTATTTTTAATTTTTATTTTATTTTTTAAGCCATATGTAATGTAGTGAAGGAGTTAGTTCAGTGGAACTAACCTGGATTATAAATCATGTGTCCAACCTCCAGGAACAAGCTGCAAGGTGCCTAAATAACTCCTCTGTGCAGGAGTGGTGTCAGATTTAGCCATTATGAAAAGTAGCCCTCACCAAAAGTGTCTTGGGCAAAGACAATTTAATTGCTTCCAAACTATCCCTATTTATTTATCTATCTATCTATTTATTTATTTATCTATCTATTTATTTATTTATTTTAAATTCCACCTCAGCTGTTCTTTTTGGTTTTAGTTTCAGAGTGCAGATATTGCCCGTTCAAGAATTATAGAATCAATGAATCAGTCAGGGTTGGAAGAGACCAGAAGGATCATCCAGTTAGAATAATAGAATTATAGAGTCATAGAATCATAGAATTAGTCAGGGTTGGAAGGGACCTCAAGGATCATCCAGATAGAATATCAGAACCATAGAGTCATAGAATCAGTCAGACTTGGAAGGGACCACAAGGATCATCCAGTTAGAATAATAGAATCATAGAGTCATGGAATCATAGAATCAGTCAGGCTTGGGTCAGGTGTTCTTTTTGGGCTTAGTTTAAGAGTGCAGATATTGCCCATTCTAGAATTATAGAATCATAGAATCAGTCAGACTTGGAAGGGACCACAAGGATCATCCAGTTAGAATAACACAGTCATAGAGTCATAGAAGCATAGAATCAGTCAGGGTTGGAAGGGACCAGAAGGATCATCCAGTTAGAATCATAGAGTCATAGAATCATAGAATCAGTCAGGGGTGGAAGGGACCACAAAGATCATCCAAATAGAGAATAGAATCATAGAGTCATAGAATCATAGAATCAGTCAGGGGTGGAAGGGACCACAAAGATCATCCAAATAGAGAATAGAATCATAGAGTCATAGAATCATAGAATCAGTCAGGGTTGGAAGGGACCAGAAGGATCATCCAGTTAGAATAATAGAATTATAGAGTCATAGAATCATGGAATCAGTCAGGGTTGGAAGGGACCACAAGGATCATCCAGTTAGAATCATAGGGTCATAGAATCATAGAATCATAGAATCAGTCAGGGGTGGAAGGGACCACAAAGATCATCCAAATAGAGAATAGAATCATAGAGTCATAGAATCATAGAATCAGTCAGGGTTGGAAGGGACCAGAAGGATCACCCAGTTAGAATCATAGAGTCATAGAATCATAGAATCAGTCAGGGGTGGAAGGGACCACAAAGATCATCCAAATAGAGAATAGAATCATAGAGTCATAGAATCATAGAATCAGTCAGGCTTGGCTCAGCTGTTCTTTTTGGGTTTAGTTTAAGAGTGCAGATATTGCCCATTCTAGAATTATAGAATCATTCAATCAGTCAGGGTTGGAAGGGACCTCAAGGATCATCCAGTTAGAATAACAGAACCATAGAATTACAGAATCATTCAATCAGTCAGGGTTGGAAAGGACCACAAGGATCATCCAGATAGAATAACAGAATCATAGAGTCATAGAATCATAGAATCAGTCAGGCTTGGCTCAGCTGTTCTTTTTGGGTTTAGTTTAAGAGTGCAGATATTGCCCATTCTAGAATTATAGAATCATTCAATCAGTCAGGGTTGGAAAGGACCACAAGGATCATCCAGATAGAATAACAGAATCATAGAGTCATAGAATCATAGAATCAGTCAGGCTTGGCTCAGCTGTTCTTTTTGGGTTTAGTTTAAGAGTGCAGATATTGCCCATTCTAGAATTATAGAATCATTCAATCAGTCAGGGTTGGAAGGGACCTCAAGGATCATCCAGTTAGAATAACAGAACCATAGAATTACAGAATCATTCAATCAGTCAGGGTTGGAAAGGACCACAAGGATCATCCAGATAGAATAACAGAATCATAGAGTCATAGAATCAGTCAGACTTGGAAGGGACCACAAAGATCATCCAGTTAGAATAACAGAACCATAGTCATAGAATCATAGAATCAGTCAGGGGCGGAAGGGACCAAAAAGCTCATCAGTTAGAAGAATAGAATCATAGTCATAGAATCATAGAATCAGTCAGGCTTGGAAGAGACCACAAGGATCATCCAGTTAGAATAATAATAAGTGGTTTGGAAAGGAAATCAAGAAAAAAAAAGTGTACAGTTGACTCTGTAATATAATTTGTGAAGGTTAGCACTAAACTGGTTATTTCCCTGAACCAGAACTATTACTAATCAGCAGAACATGAGAACATGTTGTTGTGATTTACTTGTTATGAGTAGCTTCCTTATGGGAGCATTTAATCACATTTGGTATGGAACCATAGGATCATTTAGGCTGCAAAAGAGCTTTAATGTCATTGAGCCCAAGCATGAGATCATCAAGCCTGACCATTAATAGGATTCTCAGGTATTCTTTTTGGCTTTATGAAGCCTTACCATTTTAAAAATGAAGATATTTAATATTCATCCAAAAGGCATTGAAATTGATGCTTAAAATATTTGGTATCTTGTTGTGGTAACTAATTAATGGCACAGCGATGTGCCCCTGTGGCCAAGAGGGCCAATGGGATCCTGGGGTGTATTAAGAGTGTGTCCAGCAGATCAAGGGAGGTTCTTCTCCCCCTCTACTCTGCCCTAGAGAGACCTCATCTTGAATGCTGCCTTCAGTTTTGGGCTCCCCAGTTGAAGAGGGTCAGGGATCTGCTGGAAAGGGTCCAGCGGAGGACTATGAGGATGCTGAGGGGAATGGAGCACTGCCTGAGGAGGAGAGGCTGAGGAACCTGGGGCTGCTTAGTCTGGAGAAGACTGAGAGGAGCTTTACTCAATGTTTATAACTATCTG
>VWZI01023958.1:3115-42891 GCA_013396835.1 Psilopogon haemacephalus | reverse complement strand
CTGCAGGTGGGGTCTGAGGATAGCAGAGTAAAGGGGCAGAATCCCCTCCCTTGCCCTGCTGCCCACAGCTTCTCTTGCTGCAGCCCAGCACACAGTTGCTGTCTGGGCTGTGTGTGCGCACTGTTGGCTCATGTTGAGCTTCTCATCCACCCAGACGCCCAGGTCCTTTTCCTCAGAGCTGCTCTCCAGCCACTCACCACCCAGCCTGTATTTGTGCTTGGGATTGCACCCACCCAGGTGCAGGACCTTACATTTGCCTTTGTTGAATGTGCTGAGGTTGGCCTGGGCACAGCTCTGCAGCCTGTGCAGCTCCCTCTGGATGGATTCCTGCCCTCTAGCAAGTCTCCTGTGCCACACAGCTTGGTGCCAGCTGCACACTTGCTGAGGCTGCACTGATTCCTCTGCCCATGGCACTGACAAAGATGTTGCCCAGCACTGGTGCCAGCACTGACCCCTGAGGGATGCCACTTGGCACTAGTCCAGTTTTTCTGATTGCCTGTCAAACCGCAACATCTCCTTAAAGCGTTTAGATCAAGCTGAAATAGAGTAGAAAACTTATGGAACAGTAGGGCAAGTTTTGTCAGGAATGTCTGTTTTTGTGACCTCCTAGGAGGGGAGAAATCAAGCATTATCTTCCTTCTTGGATGCTGACAAGAAGCTCGGCTTAATTCTCAAAACTGCTCCACATGTATGCCAGGAATTTACCTCCCCAGAAATGCCTACAGAGTTCAGGAAGCAAATCACAGAAGTTAAGTGGGGTCTGGCATTTCTGAAAAGGAAGAAAAAAAAAGAAAAAGTTCGTGGGGACTTTTTAGCATTTTAGCAAATCATGCCAGAAATGTAAACACATCCTCCCCCCCCCACCCTCCCCGAAAAAAAAGAAATTTTTTTTTGCTCAGATGGAATCCCTGTTCTTTAAAAGCACAAAAATTAGTTTATTCAAAACATGAAGCAGCAAGCAGACTACTCATTTATTTATTTATTTTTACTGTTACAATGTTCAAATTTATGCCGGATTGAAAAGAGCAGGAACAGAAGGAGAACTTCAAAGAGATGACCCAAAGGTTACAGGCACAAGGGGAAACTCCGTTGACAGCAGCAGAATTAACCCCACGGTGATGCTGGCCCTGCTTCATTAAGGAGACTTCAAAGACACCTTATATAATACAAGCTAGTATTGAAAGGGAAAGAAAAAAACCCACCACCATAAATCCCAGTGGGGTATCCCAGGGTAGAATAACAGATTCAGGTGTTCTCGAGAGGAATTTTAAATCTTAGATATATTTGGGCTGTTTTTAGCAAGGCAAATGTTCTGTGTTCCATCGATTCAGCCAGATATGGGAGTGCAACAATGAAGATGTTTAAATCCAATCGGTTTCAGACAGCAGGGTGGTACAGTATGGTATGAGTATGGCACTCATCTGAGATGCGAGATGAGATTCAGATGGGATGTGAGGAGGAAGTTGTTCAGCATGAGAGTGGTGAGAGTCTGGAATGGGTTGCCCAGGGAGATGTTTGGGGCCACATCCCTGGAGGTGTTTGCAGCCAGGCTGGCAGAGGCTGATCTAGGGTAGGGTGTCCCTGGGCATGGCAGGGGGGTTGGAACTAGATGATCCTTGTGGTCCCTTCCAACCCTGACTGATTCTATGATTCTATGATTCTAAGCTGAGGTAACAGTGTGTTTTTCTAGCATTTTAACAGCATTGTTTCTAAAAGTTGGTTTTGTTTTTTGGTTGTGGGGTTTTTGTTTTTTTTTTTTTTATTCCTTAAGCACTTGACTCCTCTTTGTACCTCCTCCTTGGCATAGAATCATAGAATCATAGAATTGTTGGAAGAGACCTCAAAGATCATCCAGTTCCAACCCCCCTGTGCCATAGGCAGGGACACCTCCCACTAGAACAGGTCACTCAAGGCCTCATCCAACCTGGCNCCACCAGCCCAAGTTGCTCAGAGCCCCATCCAGCCTGGCCTTCATCCAGCCTCTCCTCCAGGGAGGGGGTATTCACAGCCTTCCTGGGCAACCTGTGCCAGTGTCTCCCCCCCCTCACTGCAAACAAGTTCCTCCTAACATCCCGTTTAAATCTCCCCTCTGCTAGTTTAAACCCATCCCCCCTCATCCTGTCATTAGAAGACCTTGTGAATAGTCCTTCCCCAGCCCTCCTGTATGTCCCCTTCAAATACTGGAAGGCTACTCTAAGGTCTCCTGGCAGCCTTCTCTTCTCCAAGCTGCAGAGCCCCAACTCTCAGCCTGTCCTCAGAGCAGAGCTGCTGCAGCCCTCTCAGCATCTTGGTGGCCCTCTCCTAGACTCTCTCCAACAGTTCCACGTCCTGCCTGTGCTGGGGGCTCCAGAAGTGCACACAGTGCTGCAGGTGGGGAGTGAGGAGAGCAGAGCAAAGGGGCAGAATCCCCTCCCTTGCCCTGCTGCCCACAGCTGCTCTTGCTGCAGCCCAGCACACAGTTGCTGTCTGGGCTGTGTGTGCACACTGTCAGCTCACGTTGAGCTTTTCATCAGCCCAGACCCCCAGGTCCTCTTCCTCAGGACTTCTAACTAACACAGTTGGTGTCCCTCAGACAGCTTGTTAGCGAAAAAAAAATTGTATTCAAGCATGCATTCTGCAGCTGGAAAGGCTAAATGTAGCCTGAGCTGGATGCACTCAATGCACGTTGGGGTGCCTGTGTGGAAGAGAAAAAAAAAATACAAATCAATTAAAGAAATATGTACACTGGAGATAGTAAACAAAGCCAAGGGCTTAATCTCCCTTGTAGCACTTGGTGAAAGGCTTCTTTTTAGTTCTCATCTCAGTGAATGGCTGGCTCCTCACAAAACTGCTGTCTCAAGCAGAAACTCTGAAGGAAGCTCACTGCAGCTGGATAATTAAGTGCCTTTATCTCTTTGTACGTGGGCCATAAAGCATTGTGCTTCAGCTCACTAATGAGGACCACTTGATGGTGTTCCTAAGCCACGTCTGTCCTGGAGTGCTGTGTGCAGTTCTGGAGCCCCCACCCCAAGAAGGACATGGAAATGTTGGAGAGAGTCCAGAGGCAGGCCATGAAGATGATCTGAGGGCTGGAGCAGCTCTGCTATGACAGGCTGAGGGAGCTGGGGCTCTGCAGCCTGAAGAAGAGAAGGCTTCCAGGAGACCTTATAGTAGCCTTCCCGTATCTGAAGGGGTCTACAGGAGGGCTGGGGAGGGACTATTGGCAAGGTCTTGTAATGACGGGATGAGGAGGAATGGGTTCAAACTAGCAGAGTGGAGATTTAAATGGGATGTTAGGAGGAAGTTGTTTGCAGTGAGGGTGGTGAGACACTGGCACAGGTTGCCTTGGGAGGTTGTGGCTGCTCCCTCCCTGGATGTGTTCAAGGCCAGGCTGGATGAGTCCTTGAGCGAGCTGTTCTAGTGGGAGGTGTCCCTGCCTATGGCACAGGGGAGTTGGAACTGGCTGATCTTTGAGGTCTCTTCCAACCTAAACCATTCTCTGATTCTAAAATGCACAGCGAATTCAAGTGCGGTCGTTGTTACCGCTGAGGTTCGATTTGTTGGGAAAGAAACTTGATAACTGTTGACCATTTATTAGGCAGTAAATGAGGGTGAGACCTCACTATGTGAGTGTCATTTTCCAAGGCCCAGGTGATTCCTTGCAGCCCTGCAGAATGGAAATTCTGCTTCAAATTCTTTATTGGATAGGTAGTTAGCTCTTGCCACGCACAGTCTTGCTACGCAGTTGTTCGCCTCTTACTTTGCGCTGTTAGGAGGTCTATGGGAGGGGAAAGTCATATTCTATGGGAGGGGAAAGGTAATATTCTATGGGAGGGGAAAGGTAATATTCTATGGGAGGGAAAAGCATCATTCTATGGGAGGGGAAAGTAATATTCTGTCCGCTGCTACAACGTTTCTGTAAGTGCTCATATGAGGCATCCAATCGGCTACACATTTGCTCTTTCCACCTTAAAATAATGAACCTGGAAATCTGATACGGAGTGAACCTCAATGCTCCTAATGAATTTAGGACTGGATTACTTCCTAGACTGCTGGAATCCTTCTAAACCACCACACACTCCCCTCTCCCCATACTCTATTTTACTCTACTCTACTCTACTCTACTCTACTCTCCTCTACTCTACTCTACTCTACTCTACTCTGCTCTGCTCTGCTCTGCTCTGCTCTGCTCTGCTCTGCTCTAGTCTACTCTACAGTACTCTGCTCTGCTCTACTTTGCTCTACTCTACTCTACTCTGCTCTTCCCTACTCTGCTCTGTTCTACTCTACTCTACTCTACTCTACTCTACTCTACTCTACTCTACTCTACTCTACTCTACTCTACTCTACTCTACTCTACTCTACTCTAATCTACCCTACTCTGCTCTGCTCTAGTCTACCCTACTCTAAAGTACTCTGCTCTGCTCTATTTTGCTCTACTCTACTCTATCCTACTCTACTCTACCCTACTCTAATCTTCCCTACTCTGCTCTACTCTACTTTATCCTACTCTACTCTACTCTACTCTGCTCTACTCTACTCTACTCTACTCTACTCTACTCTACCCTACCCTACCCTACCCTACTCTACTCTTCTCTGCTCTACTCTGCTCTACTCCACTTTACTCTATCCTACTCTACCCTACAGTACTCTGCTCTGGCTCTGCTCTGCTCTACTCCACTTTACTCTATCCTACTCTACCCTACAGTACTCTGCTTTGGCTCTACTCTGCTTTAGTCTACTCTACCAGGGATAGGGCTGGGTGATAGGTTGAAGTGGATGAGCTTGGAGGTCTCTTCCAACCTGGCTGAGTCTATGATTCACTAAGCCCATCAGAGGTACTTCAGGCAATACAAAGGAGAATAGAAGAATGCAGTAGAAATTGTAGGTGGCTTGTAGGGCATGGGTACAGAATTGCATGGGTACACTTTCATCTGAGAATAAAGGCTCACCAGCTGAAATTCACTTGTTGAAAGCTAACACTAGGAGATTGTCCTTCCCATGCTACACGTGTGGAGTTCCTCCGAGTGGGACACCATGGCTTATTAAATTTCATGTTGCTTCAAGAAAGCAACTGGAGTAATTCATTGGAGCAAATTCTTCCAAAGCCTATTAAATAGAGAGATATTATATTTGGCAGAGGAGGTGCCTGTGCTTTAAATTCCTGGCTATGCTTGCCTGCTCTTAATGCTGTTCTCCAGTCGTCTGCTTTGGACATGTGCTCCTACTGCAGACTTGGGTTTGGGGCCAGGTGCTAACCTGGCTCTTGCAAAATGTTAAGCTTCTCCTGGGGTGGGAAAAGTCTGAAGAAAAACAAAAAGGAAATTAAAAAAAATACTATTATGAGGGCAAAAGAAAAGAAACAAAACAAAAACAACAAAACCAGAAGAGCAGGGAGAGTTGAAAGATGAAGCCCCATGAATTCTTGGGTTGCTGATAATGGAGCTCACAGGCTCACAGGATGTCAGGGGTCAAAAGGGACCCAAGGAGATCATCGTGTCCAACCCCCCTGCCACAGCAGGACCAGACAATCTAGCTCAGGTCACACAGGAACACATCCAGACAGGCCTTGAAAGGCTCCAGAGAAGGAGACTCCACAACCTCTCTGGACTCTTGTCTCCTGTGCCAGTGCTCTGGGACCCTTCCAGTCAAGAAGTTTCCTCTTGTGTTGAGCTGGAACCTCCTGTGCTGCAACTTACACCCATTGCTCCTTGTCCTATCCCAGGGAGCAAGTGAGCAGAGCCTGACCATCCCTCAGATATTTAGAAATATTGATTAAATCCCCTCTCAGTCTTCTCTTTTCCAGATTAAGCAGCCCCAGGTCCCTCAGCCTCTCCTCATCAGGCAGTGCTCCTGTCTCCTCAGCATTGTGGGACACCAGAGAGGATGGAACGATAATGAAACCTGGGTTTGCCCAGGCTGGTGTTTGCAGCCAGGCTGGATGAGGCTGTGGGCAGCTTGATCTAGGGTAGGGTATGCCTGGGCATGGCAGAGGGTTGGAAGTAGATGATCCTTGTGGTCCCTTCCAACCCTGACTGATTCTATGATTCTTTTTTTTTTTTTGTGATTCTACCTGGATGATCCTTGTGGTCCCTTCCAACCCTTTTTGATTCTATGATTCTCTTTTCCTATGATGGTAACTGGATGATCCTTGTGGTCTCTTCCAACCCTGACTGATCCTATGATTCTATTTTCCTCTGATTCTAATTGGATGATCCTTGTGGTCTCTTCCCACCCTGACTGATCCTATGATTCTATTTTCCTATGATTCTAATTGGATGATCCTTGTGGTCCCTTCCAACCCTGACTGATTCCATGATTGTATGTGCAGGACCAGGCCACTCAAACACACTACACCTCTGGCTGTAAGTCAGTAAAAACTGAGGGGCCATAACCCTTTGCCTATTTTTCCTCCTCCAAACAAAAGCAATTTTCACCCTCTCTCTGTCAGATCTGTTTGTGGTCCCTGCTGCTAAGTCTGGGAACATATATACACGTGTGGGCCATGTTCCAGGTCTCCTCTCTGGGGATGTTTGACTGACATCCTGTTGGTAAAGTTAGCAAACCCTTCCTGATTTGGTTCTTCAAGAGCCAAGCCCTGCTTGCCATCAGAACTGGAATGGTGGTGGAGTGCAGCAGCTGCACCCAAATGGCTGGGATAGAGGTCAGAGAGACAGGGGTCCCCTCCAGAAATTCCATGTTCCCCAACATGTGTCAGGAACCATGACAAGATCAAGGCAAAAATTGATTTGCAGCCTGGAGCTAGGGAAAAACTTCACTTTGGCAGTCCTTGAATGACCCTGCCCTAGAATGCTGCAGCTGTAGCTAAAAATCATCATCTTTCAACCTCCTCCTTTTTGATTCTTATGAAGCTCCTCATCTGGGGACAGAAATTTTTCTTAGAATCAGTCAAGGTAGTGGCCCCAACCACTCCCATGGGTGACTCATTCCAGGCTCTCACCACTCTCATGCTCAACAACTTCCTCCTCACATCCAATCTGAATCTCCCCACCTCCAGCTTTGCTCCATTCCCCCTAGTCCTCTCACTACCTGACACCTTAAAAAGTCCCTCCCCAGCTTTTTTGTAGCCCCCTTCAGATCCTGGAAGGCCACAAGAAGGTCACCTGGGAGCCTCCTCTTCTCCAGCCTGCACAGCCCCAACTCTTTCAGTCTGTCCTCACAGCAGAGGTGCTGCAGCCCTCCGAGCATCCTTGTGGTCTTTCTCTGGACACACTCCAGCATGTCCACATCCTTCTTCTCCCAGGGGCTCCAGAACTCGATGCAGTACTCCAGGTGTCTCACTAGGGCAGAGTAGAGGGGGAGAATCACCTCCCTTGCCCTGCTGGCCACACTTCTCCTGCTGCAGCCCAGGCTCTGCTTGGCTTTCTGGGCTGCAAGTGCACACTGCTGCCTCATGTTGAACTTCTCCTCCACCAGCACCCCCAAGTCGCTCTCCTCAGGGCTGCTCTCCAGCCAGTCCCTGCCCAGCCTGCACTTGTACTTGGGATTGCCTCGACCTAGCTGTGGGACCTTGCACTTGGCCTTGTTGAACCTGCTGAGGTTGGCTTGTGCCCACCTCTGCAGCCTGTCCAGGTTCCTCTGGATGCCATCCCTGCCCTCCAGCCTGGCTGCTGCACCACACAGCTTGGGGTCATCAGCAGACTTGCTGAGGCTGCACTCAATGCCTCTGTCCATGTCGCCCACAAAGATGTTGAACAAGACTGGTCCCAGGACTGATCCCTGAGGGGCTCCACTTGTCCTCTTCGACATGGACCCATTGACAGCCACTCTTTGGGTGTGGCCATCAAGCCAGTTCTTTATCCATCTGGTGCTCCTCCCATCCAATCCATGTTTTACCAGTTTGGATACCAGGATGTGGTGTGGGACAGTGTCAAAGGCTTTGCTCAGGTCCAGGTCAATGCCATCAGTTGCTGCCCCTCACCTATTAATATTGTGACCAGTCCGTAGATGGCCACCAGGTTTGTCAGGCAGGATCTGCCCTTGGTGAAGCCATGCTTCTTACAGAGCACTTTAAAATTTAGGTCAGTTGTGTTTTCCAGTAGGATGCTGAGAGAGGCTTTTCCTTGATGGCTTCAAAGTCAATGAAGAATGTTTAGGGGGTTTGTTTAAGTGTCTTTTGGTCTGCGTAGCAATTACTAAGTACTCTAAGAAAATCAGATCCAAGTAAACAAAGCATGAATGTAATGAAAATAGAATAATTCACTAAGACACTGCAGAAATCTCGACATAGTTGTCCAAATAAGTCACTATTATGCAAAGAAAAAAAAAAAAAAGAAAAAACCAAAACCCCAACAGCTGCCTTTCATTTACTGGCAGTATCACTTGAAGGACATAAGGCTCCTCTGATTAACTCAGTCCCAACTAATTTAACAGGCAGAGAGGTTCAGCTCTCAAATAGTTCAGGAAACATGAATGTGATTTTATTGATTCAGTCAACATAATGAAGTGCAGCTTAACCTCCTTCGTTGTCAGCAGGCAGAATGCACTGCACATCCACCAAATATCTAAGGCTTGAAAGGCAATAAAATAATCATAGAATCATAGGCAGGGACACCTCCCACTATAAAAGGTTGCTCAAGACCTCATCTAACCTGCCCTTGAAGACCTCCAGTGTGATCTTCAGTTACACTGAGTGATTCTGTGATGCACAGTCTCCCTGGGCAACCTGTGCCATTGTCTCACCTGCAAAGAACTTTCTTACTGCAAAGAACTTTCTCCTAAACATCCAGTTTAAATCTCCCCTCTGCCAGTTTAAACCCATTCCCCCTCATCCTGTCATTACAAGACCTAAAAGGGAGAAAAGGTCTATCAAGCAGGATTTATATTGATTGATGATAATAGAATCAGTCAGGGTTGGAAGGGACCAGAAGGATCAGCCAGTTCCAACTCCCCTGCCATGCCCAGGGACACCCTACCCTAGAGCAGGCTGCCCACAGCCTCTGCCAGCCTGGCCAAAAACACCTCCAGGGGTCTGGCCTCAACCACCTCCCTGGGCAACCCATTCCAGGCTCTCACCACTCTTGTGCTCAACAACTTCCTCCTCACATCCAATCTGAACCTCCAAACCTCCAGCTTTGCTCCATTCTCCCTAGCCCTGCCACTCCCTGATAGCCTCAAAAGTCCCTCCCCAGCTTTTTTGTGACACCCTTCAGATCCTGAAAGGCCACCAGAAGGTCACCTGGGAGCCTCCTCTTCTCCAGCCTGCACAGCCCCAACTCTTTCAGTCTGTCCTCATAGCAGAAGTGCTGCAGCCCTCGGAGCATCCTCGTGGCCCTTCTCTGGACACACTCCAGCATTTCTCAAAAATATCAATTAAAATAATTAAGTATCTTATTTTCTGAAGTTTGTTGGGTGTACTTTTGTTTTGTTGCAGCTATTTTGGTGTTTTGTTTTGTTTTTTTCTAGTAGAGATTTAAACGGGATTAGATTCTAGTAGAGATTTAAACAGGGAGAGATTTAAATGGAATGTTAGGAGGAACTTCTTCACCGTGAGGGTGGTGAGGCACTGGCACAGGTTGCCCAGGGAGGTTGTGGCTGCTCCCTCCCTGGATGTGTTCAAGGCCAGGGTGGATGAGGTCTTGGGCAACCTGTTCTAATGGGAGGTGTCCCTGCCTGTGGCACAGGGGGGTTGGAACTGGATGATCTTTGAGGTCCCTTCCAACCCAAACCATTCTATGATTCTATGACCTGTTCTCGTGGGAGGTGTCCCTGCCTATGGCACAGGGGGTTTGGAACTGGATGATCTTTGAGGTCCCTTCCAACCTAAACCATTCTATGATTCTATATAATTTTTATATGCGTAGGAAAAAAAAATTAAAGACAGTTCTAATGGAATCATCAAATGGGTTGGGTTGGAGGGAACAACTCTCAAGGGGTCTTGATTTTGGCTAAGCACTCAGTTTTTGGTTGGTGTTTTTTTTTTTAAAGAATAATATTATTTTGCTTGACAGATTGACGGAGAAGAGTTCTTGTCTTGAAGCATTTCAAAGCTTTGCATCAGCATGGCAGTGGAAAACAGTTAAGCTCACACTAGAGACCTGTGTGAAGTCAGTGAAGATCTTGAGGCAGAACACAGAAACCTGATGGCTGTGCATTTTTTTTTTTTTCAGAGCTACTTTCTTTGAGCTTTGTTACTTTTTTTTTTTTTTCCCCTCCCCCTTTTTTGTTTGATTTCTAAACTTCCTTACTCTTCTCCCATATGTGAGCCCATGCATCATTCGGGAGCTTGATGTGCAAAAGGAGTCAAGGTCTATGTAATGTTACAGAAAAACAGTCTGGAGCTGTAGTAGGTAGAAGTGGTTTGGAAACTGTACGGAATATTAAGTTAGAAAAACAACAGCCAGCCTTAAAACCCCTCCATATTTTACCCTGAAAGAACATTACCAAGTAACATTCCTCAGTATTAATTCCTTGATAAATTTGAGCTGTCCTTGGAAATTACAGTTTGCTGTTTTAAGAAAAACTGAACTGTTTTTGGTTGTTGGGTTTTTTTTTGCTGACCATGCTTAATCTATTGTGCTGAATCCAGTGGGATCAGCAGCTCTTGAGAGAGGGGTGAGAGGCACCCAAGGAGAGGCATCTTCTGGCTGGAAGGTGACTGCAATGTAGGGATACATGAATGGAATGTAGGGATACATGACTGGAATGAAGGGATACATGACTGGAATGTAGGGATACATCAGGTGTATCCCATGTAGGGATAGATCAGTACTGGAGCCTCCAGAAGGACATGGAACTGCTGGAGAGAGTCCAGAGGAGAGCCACGAAGATGATCAGAGGAATGGAGCAACTCTGCTATGAGGACAGGCTGAGAGAGTTGGGACTTTTCAGCCTGGAGTAGAGAAGGCTTCCAGGAGACCTTATAGCAGCCTACCAGTATCTGAGGGGGCCTACAGGAAGGCTGGGGAGGGACTGTTCACAAGCCCATGTAATGACAGGATGAGAAGGAATGAGTTTAAAATGGCAGAGGTGAGATTGAACCTTGATGTTAGGAGGAAGTTCTTCACAGTGAGGGTGACGAAACACTGGCACAGGTTGCCCAGGGAGGTTGTGGCTGCTCCCTGCCTGCAGGTGTTCAAGGCCAGGCTGGATGAGGTCTTGAGCGACCTGATCTAGTGGGAGGTGTCCCTGCCTATGGCACAAAGGGGTTGGAACTGGATGATCTTTGAGGTCCCTTCCAACCTAAACCATTCTACGATTCTATGATACATGACTGGAATGTAGGGAGAGATGGGTACAAGCTCTTTAGGATATGGACATGCTTGAGGTGTCCAGAGAAGGGCCACAAGGATGCTCAGAGGGCTGCAGCACCTCTGCTGTGAGGACAGACTGAAAGAGTTGGGGCTGTGCAGNGTAGGGTCTCCCTGGGCATGGCAGGGGGGTTGGAGCTAGATCCTTGTGGTGCCTTCTAACCCTGACTGATTCTATGATTCTATGGCTACAGTAGTTCACTGAATAAAACCCTCATCTGCAGAATCATAGAATGGTTTAGGTTGGAAGAGACCTCAAAGCTCATCCAGTTCCAACCCCCCTGTGCCATAGGCAGGGACACCTTCTGCTAGAGCAGGTCGCTGAATGCCTCATCCAACCCAGCCTTGAACACCTCCAGGGAGGTTGTGGAGCACAGAAGCCCCCAACGTGGTTGGAGATCACATTCTGTGTTCCACAACCTCCCTGGGCAACCTGTGCCAGTGTCTCACCACCCTCACTGTAAAGAACTTCCTCCTGATATCCAGTTTAATCTTCCCTCTGCCAGTTTAAACCCATTATTCCTCATCCTGTCATTACAAGACCTTGTCAATAGTCCCTCCCTAGCCCTCCTGTAGGCCTTTTTCAGATACTGGAAGGTTGCTCTAAGGTCTCCTGGAAGCCTTCTCTTCTCCAGGCTGCAGAAGCCCAATTCTCTCAGGCTATTCTCATAGTAGAGGTGCTCCAAAAGAAGGATGTTGAGTTGCTTATTCTGTAGGAAATTAACACAGCTACTGTCTGTGATTTTTGCTGCCTGATACTTGAAAGGGAGGCTTAAATGGCTTGGATATATCTTTGGCATCTGTCCTTGTCACCTTCATCTCTTACATCTACAGGAGTTCTATTATTAAGTCTTTAAGAATGAAGGGGGTGGAGGGGGGAAGATATTTCTCTCTATGCTAGCTTGAGATCCATCTCCCTAGGAAAACATTTTCAGACCTAGAAGGATGTTGAGCTGCTTATTCTGTAGGAAATTAACACAGCTACTGTCTGTGATTTTTGCTGCCTGATACTTGAAAGGGAGGCTTAAATGGCTTGGATATATCTTTGGCGTCTGTCCTTGTCACCTTCATCTCTTACATCTACAGGAGTTCTATTATTAAGTCTTTAAGAATTAGGGGAAAAAAAAAAAAGACATTTCTCTCTATGCTAGCTTGAGGTCCATCTCCCTAGGAAAACATTTTCAGACCTAGAAGGATGTTGAGTTGCTTATTCTGTAGAAAATTAACACTGCTATAGGGGGAAAAAAAGATATTTCTATCTATGCTAACTTGAGCTCCATCTCCCTAGGAAATTTTTTTTCAGACCTAATTCTAACTCCTCTTGAAATGAAAATCTTCCCTGGTTTAAAATTTAACTAATCTGAACTTTAGGATGCACTTACAATGTTCTCCTCTAGCTTAATGAGGAACCAAATCAAAATTTCCTTGGTTGACTCTTAAGTAGAAGAATGTTGAGTTGCTTATTCTGTAGGTTGTTGAGTTGCTTATTCTGTAGGATGTTGAGTTGCTTATTCTGTAGGATGTTGAGTTGCTTATTCTGCAGGAAAGTAACACAGCTACAGGAGAAAAAAAAAAAAAAGATATTTCTATCTATGCTAACTTGAGCTCCATCTCCCTAGGAAAATTTTTTTCAGACCTAATTCTAACTCCTCTTGAAATGAAAATCTTCCCTGGTTTAAAATTTAACTAATCTGAACTTTAGGATGCACTTACAATGTTCTCCTCTAGCTTAATGAGGAACCAAATCAAAATTTCCTTGGTTGACTCTTAAGTAGAAGAATGTTGAGTTGCTTATTCTGTAGGTTGTTGAGTTGCTTATTCTGTAGGATGTTGAGTTGCTTATTCTGTAGGATGTTGAGTTGCTTATTCTGCAGGAAAGTAACACAGCTACAGGAGAAAAAAAAAAAAAAGATATTTCTATCTATGCTAACTTGAGCTCCATCTCCCTAGGAAATTTTTTTTCAGACCTAATTCTAACTCCTCTTGAAATTAAAATCTTCCCTGGTTTAAAGTCTAACTAATCTGAACTTTAGGATGCACTTACAATGTTCTCCTCTAGCTTAGTGAGGAACCAAATCAAAATTTCCTTGGTTGGCTCTTAAGTGGTCATTTCCAAGTGGTTCTCAGTGTGTCTGTAACAGCTGAACAATCTCTCTCCCGTGGCTAGATGTTGAAATACAGAATATTAAAATACAGTGTAAGACTGGAGGTAATGAACACCCTTGCCTCTGCGTAACTGAATATGTTTTTTTTAGACAAGAGAGACTGATGTCTGTAGTTGAGACAACAACATTAGAGAAAGCCAGGCCAGGAAGAATGGTTCTAATAAAAAGCCTCTTCTAGGCTTGGGCTCCGACCCCAAGCAATTACTCAAGTTGGACTTGGGCCACTGATGCTAACAGCGTCTGCTTACAGGAAAGTACCACGGAATCTTGAATTGACACAGATTGTGAAAGCCTCAGCTCTAGATGTTATCTGAAAAAAAAAAAAAAAAAAAATAAATGGAACCTCTGAGAGTGCACTGTTGGTGTGTACCTTGCTGAGGATCTCATTCCCTGACACCTTGGGGAAGGGAAATTGCCAGCATTGCATTTCCCAAATCTAGGCGAGGTTTCATAGCCCTTGATTTTCCAGCTGAAGGTAATGTGCAGATGTATGAACCAGATTTTATATTAGAATCACAGAATCATAGAATCAGTCAGGGTTGGAAGGGACCACAAGGATCAGCCAGTTCCAACCCCCCTGCATGCCCAGGGACACCCTACCCTACATCAGGCTGCCCACAGCCTCTGCCAGCCTGGCTGCAAACACCTCCAGGGATGTGGCCCCAAACACCTCCCTGGGCAACCCATTCCAGGCTCTCACCACTCTCATGCTCAACAACTTCCTCCTCATGTCCAGTCTGAATCTCCCCACCTCCAGCTTTGCTCCATCCCACCTCCAGCTTTGCTCCATATTGATTGGTGATGTTGGATGAAAAATAAATAGAAAGATAGAAGTGGGCTCAGTTTGATAAAATCAGATTTTAAATGAATCGTAGAATAGAATGGTTTAGGTTGGAAGGGACCTCAGAGCTCATCCAGTTCCAATGCCCCACCATAGACAGGGACTCCTCCCACTAGAACAGGTTGTTTAAGACCTCATCTAACTTAGCCTTGAACACCTCCAGGGAGGTTATGGAGCACTGAATCACCCAATGTGATCTTCAATTACATTGAAGGATTCTATGATCCACTACCTCACCGGGCCTCGAACACCTCCAGGGAGGGAGCAGCCACGACCCCCCTGCGTAACCTGTGCCAGTGTCTCACAACCCTCACTGGAAAGAGGTTGTTCCTAACATCCAGTTTAAATCTCCTCTCCGCCAGTTTAAACTCATTCTACCCTCGTTCTGTCATTACAAGACCTAAAAGGGAGAAAAGAACACAACATACATGTGGAATGCTTCCTCATAGGCAGGTACATCAAGCAGGATTTATATTGATTGATGATGTTGGATGGAAAAAGTATGCAGCAAATAAATGGAAAGGTAGAAGTGGGCTGTATTCGTTAAAATCAACTTTTAAATGAATCATAAAATAAATCCTGACAATGAATCATAAAATAAATCCTGACAAAAAACAACTGATTTCAGTCACATTCAGTCTCCTCTCCTCTCCTCTCCTCGAGTCTCCTCTCCTCTCCTCGAGTCTATAATTCTATGATTCTATGATGGAGAAGGAAGGCAGAGTTTTTCAACCTTAACCATTCTATGATTCTATCCTTCAGAATTAAGGGAGAGTGTTCCAACCTTAACCATTCTATGATTCTATGATTGAGAAGGAAGGCAGAGTGTTCCAACCTAAACCATTCTATGATTCTATGATTGAGAAGGAAGGCAGAGTGTTCCAACCTAAACCATTCTATGATTCTATGATTGAGAAGGAATGCAGAGTGTTCCAACCTAAACCATTCTATGATTCTATGATTCTATGATTGAGAAGGAAGGCAGAGTGTTCCAACCTGAACCATTCTATGATTCAGAAGGAAGGCAGAGTGTTCCAACCTGAACCATTCTATGATTCTATGATGGAGAAGGAAGGCAGAGTGTCTCAACCTAAACCATTCTATGCCTCTACGATTGAGAAGGAAGGCAGAGTGTTCCAACCTGAACCATTCTATGGTTCTATGCTTGAGAAGGAAGGCAAAGTGTTCCAACCTAAACCATTCAATGGTTCTATGATTGATAGGGAAGGCAGTGTTCCAACCTAAACCATTTTATGACTCTATGAATCTATGATTCTATGACTCTATCATTGAGAGGGAAGGCAGAGTGTTCCAACCTTAACCATTCTATGATTCTCTGATTCAGAAGGAAGGCAGAGTGTTCCCCTTGCTGTAGACATAGGGTGCTTTGTTTGGCTGTTTGCATCATGACTTACTTCTGCTGGTGCCTAGTCTGGCATCTACCTGAGCTTCATGCTACACCTTCAGTCAAGTTTAGCGCTGCATAAAAGGCATAGTACAGTTACTACTGTGGGTGCTTCAGAAGGATAGAGCGTACAAAAGTGGACCTCCTTGATGCACAAATGCCTGGAATTGCTGTCGTGACTTACTGCCATCGCTTTTGTTTTGTTTTGTCTTGTAGTTTTACTAAAGAATGTAAAAAAGGAAGAGGAAAAGCCTTTCAGAGACTGTGCAGATGTATACCAGTCTGGCCTTAACAAAAGTGGGGTCTACACTATTTATATTAACAATGTGTCAGATCCTAAAAAGGTAAAGTAAATCCTTGTTTTGTTTTCTTCTTTGCTAAGATGATGTTGCCCTGGCCTCAGGGGAGCACTTGGAGCCTCTGTTGAAATTCTCACTCTGCAAAATATTGTGCTGGTGTAAACGACCTGGACGAAATTCAGGCTTGTGCCATTGGCTAGGGCTGGGTGCTAGGATGGACTGGATGATCTTGGAGGTCTCTTCAAACCTGGCTGATTCTATTCCATTCCATTCAATTCTATTCTATTCTATTCTATTCTATTCTATTCTATTCTATTCTTCCATTCTATTTTATTCCATTCCATTCCATTCTATTTAGCTAAAATATCTAACTAATCCTTTCAGGAGCTTGAGTATTTTTACACATGCATTAAGGAAGGACAACAGTGTAATGCTTTGGAAGCTCTTTAAACCTAAATCAGGTCATTTTATTTACCAGAAGCTCAGAATTTAGAGCTGTGTGCAAACCCGAAGTGGTTTTTCTTCATTCTTTTCTGGCAGAGGGTTAAATATCAGAGCATGTTAAAAAGGTGTTTAATGGCTGAGTGCCTCGACTTTGTCTGGGAGAGAAGCCAGTTCAGGACATCTGTTGGCTGGAGCTATGCACAGTGAATATCTATAATAAGCTTGGCACTCCTGTTAATGCAGCAGGTGGTTGTGTCTGCCACCGTGGAGAGTGCCAGACCACACAATGATGGCTAGTGAACAAAAAAAAAAAAAATGTGCTGCTGGTAAATCTTTCACTGGGCTGTTTTCTTTTACTTTGTTATATTATTCAGAAAATATTATCTTTTTTTTTTTTTTTAGTAGGTATCATATTTTAATATGACACACACGCCATCCCCATCTATTTTTTTTTTTAGTGGTTTAGGTGGGAAGGGACCTCAAAGCTCATCCAGTTCCAAATGATTTCCAGCATCATGCTGCATGTGCGTAGGGTAGGGTGTCCCTGGGCATGGCAGGGGGGCTGGAACTAGATGATCCTTGTGGTCCCTTACAACACTGACTGATTCTATGATTCTATATCAGGTAGTGACAGGACTAGGGGGAGTGGAGCAAAGCTGGAGGTAGGCAGATTCAAATTGGACATGAGGAGAAGTTCTTCACCATGAGAGTGGTGAGAGCCTGGAATGGGTTGCCCAAGGAGGTGTTTGAGGCCTCATCCCTAGAGATGTTTAAGGCCAGGCTGGAAGAGGCTGTGGGGACAAGTCTTGTAGGAACCAGGAGCACTAATGAGGAACTCCCGGACAGATTATCCCATTTTATTATAGGCTTTCCCAAAATCATAGAATCATAGAATGTCTTAGGTTGGAAGAGACCTCAAAGATCATCCAGTGCCAACCTTCCCACCCATAGGCAGGGACACCTCTCACTAGAACAGGTCGCTCAAGGCCTCATCCAACCTGGCCTTCAACACCTCCAGGGAGGGAGCAGCCACAACCTCCCAGGGCAGCATGTGCCAGTGTCTCATCACCCTCACTGTAAAGAACTTCCTCCTAACATCCCATTTCAATCTCCTCTCTGCCACTTTAAACCCATTACTCTTAATCCTGTCATTACAAGACCTTTTCAATAGTTCCTCCCCAGTCTTTCTGTAGGAACTTTTTAGGAAATTAAAGCTCTCCTGGCAGCCTTCTCTTCTCCAGGCTGCACAGCCCCAACTCTCTCAGCCTGTCCTCATAGCAGAGCTGCTGCAGCCCTCTCAGCATCTTCGTGGCTTCCTCTGGACTGGCTCCAACAGTTCCATGTCCTTCTTGTGCTGGGGGCTGCAGAGCTGCAGACAGTGCTGCAGGTGGGGTGTGAGGAGAGCAGAGCAAAGGGGCAGAATCCCCTCCCTTGCCCTGCTGCCCACAGCTGCTCTTGCTGCAGCCCAGCACACAGTTGCTGTCTGGGCTGCACTCACACTGCAGCCTCATCTTGAGCTTTTTTCCATCCCAGAGTCCTGTTCCCCTGGGTCCTGTTCCTCAGGGCTGCTCTCAGCCATTTCCCACCCAGCCTGGAGTTGTGCTTGGGATTGCACCCACCCAGGTGCAGGACCTTCCACTTGGCCTTTTTGAATGGCCTGAGGTTGTTCTGGGCACAGCTCTGCAGCCTGTCCAACTCCCTCTGGATGGATCCCTGCCCTCTAGCAAGTTGACTGTGCCACACAGCTTGGGGTCATCACCAAACTTGCTGAGGCTGCACTCAATGCCTCTGTCTGTGGCACTGACAAAGATGTTGAACAAGACTGGTCCCAGGACTGATCCCTTAGGGACTCCACTTGCCACTGATCTCTACTTGGACATGGAGCCATTGACAGCCACTCTTTGGGTGTGGCCATCAAGCCAGTTCTGTATCCATCTGGTGCTCCACCTATCAAACCCATGTGTCACCAGCATGGAGACCAGAATGTAGTGTGGGACAGTATCAGAAGCTTTGTCGAATGACAGTGTCAAATGACTCTGTAGGAAAAGAGGCTTCCTTATTTCAATTAAATATTTTTTTTCCCCTCCTAAGCTGACAGAATTCCAATGCAAATTTGTGGTTTGTTTTTAGGAGTTTCTTTTTTTTGGTGTGTGTTTTGTTGCATAGGTCTTCTGCAACATGGAAATTGCTGGAGGAGGATGGACAGTCATACAGCACCGAGAGGATGGGAGCCTGGATTTTCAAAAGAGCTGGAAAGAATACAAAATGGTAAGGTGAAAAGTGTGGAATTGCTCCACACCTTGTAGACCTGTTAGAGTTCAAGTCTTAAATAGGCAGTTCTGGGAAAGAACAACCCCAGGGATCAGGATAGGTTGGGGACTGACCTGTTGGAAGGCAGCAAAGGGGAAAAGGATCTGGGGGTCCTAGTGGATGGGAGTTTGACCATGAGCCAGCAATGTGCTCTTGTGGCCAGGAGGACCAATGCCATTCTGGGGTATATTAGAAGAGCTGTGGTTAGCAGGTTGAGAGAGGTTCTCCTGCCCTGGTGAGGCCACATCTGGAGTACTGTGTCCAATTCTGAGACCCCCCCACTTCAAGAGCAACACAGAATTACTTGAGAGAATCCAGCACAGAGCCACAAAGATGATGAAGGGAATGGAACAGCTCTGTTATGAGTAGAGCCTGAGGGAGCTGGGGCTGTGCTGCTGAGAGAAGAGGAGCCTGAGAGGTGACCTCAGCAAGGTTGATAAATATGAGCAGGATGAGTGCCAGAAAGCTGGAGCCAGGCTCTGCTGGGTGATACCAATTCCAGGACAAGGGGCAATGGGTGGAAATGAAGGCAGAGGAAGTTTCATGTAAACATCAGGAGCACTTTTTTCCCTGTGAGGATTTACTGAACCCTGAAACAGGCTGCCTGGTGGGGTTGTGGAGTCTCCCTCTCTGGAGATATTCAAAACCCACCTGGATGCCTTCCTGTGTGATCTGCTGTGGCAGGGGAGTGGATTGGATGAGCTTTTGAGGTCCCTCCCAGCCCCTGACATTCTGTGATTCAGTGATTCAGTAATTCAATGATTCTGTGATTCTGCAATTCTGTGATTCAATGATTCAGTGATTCTGTTACTCAGTGAATCAGAGATTCTGTGATGCTGCTCTGACAGGGGGGTTGGACTGGATGAGCTTTCAAGGTCCCATCCAGCCCCTGTGACTCTGTGATTCTTCCTACAGTAATGTGGTGTCGTGTGGTGTGGTGCTTTAGTTGTTCCCCGCTCCACACACACTCTGAAATCACCCAGACTAGAATCAGATGGCTGGAAGTTAATGAATGAAGCTTTGTATTTACAGCTCAGCACAGTATACAAGCAGGCAACAGGTTGCCCAGGGAGGTTGTGGCTGCTCCCTCCCTGGATGTGTTCAAGGCCAGGCTGGATGAGGTCTTGAGCGACCTGTTCTAGTGGGAGGTGTCCCTGCCTATGGCACAGGGGGGTTGGAACTGGTTGATCTTTGAGGTCTCTTCCAACATAAACCATTCTATGATTCTATATTTACAATGTATTACAGATAGATACATACAGTAACAAGGTAATACAGAAACATCACACCCCTCACAGAGATCAGAGTCCCTAAGAGGGCTTCCCAACCACCTTACCACCTTCCCCCCACTTCCCAGTCTCATTCCAGTATCTGTCTTATGTGCCAGGTAAGCGAGGTAGATTGGCCAAGGGAGTTAGTAGCAGGAAACTGGTTAGTGAAGTTGCACAGACCCAGCTAGGAAGGCAGGGAGAGGGATTCAGCAGCGAGCATGGCTCAAACAGCTCTGTCTTATCTTTGTTTGGGTTCTAACTCTTACACATTTTTCCACTAAAGCTATGAGTGAGGTAACATCATCAGTGTTCTCCTATCTCAACCTATAACCTCATTTCTCATTGAAACCCTCCAATTTGCTCAAAGCAGCACAGGTGGTGCCGTGGCTCTTTACAGGATGCCTTTCGTCCTATCTGCTGCTTTTGAAACTCATCATATTATTTTTAATCACTTAGTTGAGTGTTGCTTCCCGTGACTCTATTCCAGCCTGGTAAGACCCCACCTGGAGCACTGCATCCAGTTCTGGAGCCTCTATTACAAAAGGGATGTGGACATGCTCGAGGTGTCCAGAGAAGGGCCATGAGGATGTTCAGAGGGCTGCAGCACCTTTCCTAGGAGAACTGACTGAAAGAGTTGGGGATATTCAGTTTAGAGAAGAGGAGGCTCCAAAGTGGCCTTCTTGTGGCCTTCCAGGATCTAAAGGGGGCTACAGAAAAGTTGGGGAGGGACTTTTGAGGCTATCAGGTAGTGACAGGACTAGGGAGAATGGAGCAAAGCTGGAGGTGGGGAGATTCAGATTGGATGGAGACCTTGGAATGGGTTGCCCAGGAAGGTGGTTGAGGCCACATCCCTGGAAGTGTTTGCAGCCAGGCTGGCAGAGGCTGTGGGCAGCCTGATCTAGGGTAGGGTGTCCCTGGGCATGGCAGGAGGGTTGGAACTGGCTGATCCTTGTGGTCTCTTCCAGCGCTGACTGATTCTATGATTCTTTGAGTCTGTGATTCAGTGATCCTGTGATTCTGTGATCCTATGAGTCCATTATTCCATGATTCTGTGATTGTGTAATTCTGTGATTCTCTGATTCTGTGATTCTCTGATTCAGTGATTCTGTGATTCTATGAGTCTATTGTTCTATTGATTCTGTGATTCTATGATTCAGTGATTCAAGGGCTTGCTTTGGGATCATTTACCCAGACCAAAATGAGGTCAGGGTGAGGCAGAGGCACTAGGAGAAGGTTGCTGAGATTTTGACTTGCTGTGTGACACTGAGGGCTAACTGAGGCATGTGATGATGCATGGATGTTTTCATCTCAGGGGAACTCCTTCAGAACACCAACTATCATAGGCAGCAGTGAAAAGTTTTCCTGGGGTTTATCCCAAGCCATACAACACCTCTGCCAATCGAGGCGATGTACTGGAAATGTAGACACTCAGAATGCAATTGAAAGAAAATAAATAATGTAACAAATTACAGATGAGAGGACTTCAGCAGGCCTGGAAGCATGGTGAGAGCCTGGAATGGGTTGCCCAGGGAGGTATTTGGGGCCACATCCCTGGAAGTGTTTGCAGCCAGGCAGGATGAGCTTTGGGCATCCTGATGTAGGGTAGGGTGTCCCTGGGCATGGCAAGAGGGTTGGGACTGGATGATCCTTGTGTTCCCTTCCAGCCCTGACTGTGTCTGTAATTCTGTGAGTCTGTGATTCTATGACTCTGTGATTCTATGATTCTGTGAATCTGTGATTCTATGATTGTATGAATCTATGATTCCATGAGTGATTCTATGATTCTGTGACTCTATGATTCAGTGATCCTGGGATTCTGTGATTCTATGACTCTGTGATTCTATGAGTCTATGGACTATTCTATGATTGAGTCTATGATTCTGTGAGTCTGTGACTCTGTGATTCAGTGATCCTGTGATTCTGTGATCCTATGAGTCTGTGATTCCATGAGTCTATTATTCCATGATTCTGTGATTGTGTAATTCTGTGATTCTCTGATTCTGTGATTCTCTGATTCAGTGATTCTGTGATTCTATGAGTCGATTGTTCTATTGATTCTGTGATTCTATGATTCAATGATTCAAGGGCTTGCTTTGGGATCATTTACCCAGACCAACATGAGGTCAGGGTGAGGCAGAGGCACTAGGAGAAGGTTGCTGAGATTTTGACTTGCTGTGTGACATTGAGGGCTAACTGAGGCATGTGATGATGCATGGATGTTTTCATCTCAGGGGAACTCCTTCAGAACACCAACTATCATAGGCAGCAGTGAAAAGTTTTCCTGGGGTTTATCCCAAGCCATACAACACCTCTGCCAATCGAGGCGATGTACTGGAAATGTAGACACTCAGAATGCAATTGAAAGAAAATAAATAATGTAACAAATTACAGATGAGAGGACTTCAGCAGGCCTGGAAGCATGGTGAGAGCCTGGAATGGGTTGCCAAGGGAGGTGTTTGGGGCCACATCCCTGGAGGTGTTTGCAGCCAGGGTGGCAGAGGCTGTGGGCAGCCTGATGTAGGGTAGGGTGTCCCTGGGCATGGCAGGGGGGTTGGGAATGGATGATCCTTGTGATCCCTTCCAACCCTGACTGATTCTGTGGTGCTATGATTCTAATTCTCTGCAGATGGGCTGTAGTAATTTATGCAAAGCATAAGATTTTTTTGGCATTTACTCACATTTTTCTCCATTACAGTTTTGCTTAGGCCATTGAATAGAAAACATCCATTCTCATTAAAGTTTTCCCACGTGGACTTCTTTTTCATGTCTATCTCTTCACTGCTTCAAAGATTTTACTCCCATTTTCCCCTAGAACAGTCTGAGCCTGTTCAGGATTAGGCTGTAATTATGTTGGTCCTGTCTAGTTAGAGCAGTCTGCATTTGCTTTTACTTCTCTTCAGGAATACTCTTCTCTTCCCACCTTTTATTTTTGGCAAATAAAGAGGATCTATTGTGGATCTTTATTGATAGCTACTGCTCTACAAGTAAGTCATGCAGCAGATGAGATTTAGGCTTGACTCTGTTTCTGTGAGCTGTTTCTCCAAAGTAGAATCATAGAATCAGTTACGGATGGAAGGGAGCACAAGGATCATAGAATCATAGAATGGTTTAGGCTGGAAGAGACCTCAAAGATCATCCAGTTCAAATCCCCTGCCATAGGCAGGGACACCTCCCACTAGAACAGGTCGCTCAGGGACTCATCCAGCCTGGCCTTGAACACCTCCAGGGAGGGAGCAGCCACAACCTCCCTGGGCAACCTGTGCCAGTGTCTCACCACCCTCACTGTGATCTTCAAGTTCCAAACCCCCCTGCCATGAGCAGAGACATCCTACCCTAGAACAGGCTGCCCACAGCCTCATTCAGCCTGGCCTTAAACACCTCTAGGGAAGAGGCCTCAAACACCTCCCTGGGGAACCCATTCCAGGCTCTCACCACTCTCATGGTGAAGAACTCCTCCACATGTCCAGTTTGAATCTGCCTACCTCCAGCTTTGCTTCACTTCCCCTAGTCCTGTCACTACCTGATATAGAATCATAGAATCAGTCAGGGTTGGATTGGACCACAAGGATCATCTAGTTCCAGCCCCCCTGCCATGCCCAGGGACACCCTACCCTACATCAGGCTGCCCACAGCCTCTGCCAGCCTGGCTGAAAACACCTCCAGAGATGTGGCCCCAACCACGTCCCTGGGCAACCCATTCCAGGCTCTCACCACTCTCATGCTCAACAACTTCCTCCTCACATCCAATCTGAATCTCCCCACCTCCAGCTTTGCTCCATTCCCCCTGGTTTCTGTGACTACCTGAAGCCTCAAAAGTCCCTCCCCAGCTTTTCTGTAGCACCCTTCAGATACTGGAAAGCCACAAGAAGGCCACCTGGGAGCCTCCTCTTCTCCAGCCTGCACAGCTCCAACTCTTTCAGTCTGTGCTCACAGCAGAGGTGCTGCAGCCCTCTGAGCATCCTCGTGGCCCTTCTCTGGACACATCCAGCATGTCCACATCCCTCCTGTGATAGGGTTTCCCAAACTGGATGCAGTACTGCAGGTGGGGTCTTAGCAGAGCGGAGTAGAGGGCAAGAATCATCCTAAGCCCCCTTCTGTTATTTTATTATGTCACCAAATATTGTGTGGAGGGTGGTGGTGAATGCTAGGGTGACCATTGTCAGTTACTGCAATATGTGCCAGTGTCTGAGCTTCAATCTCATAGCACCACTGACTTAATTTCCTCAAAGAGTGATTGCCCATTGGAACAGGCTGCCCAGGAGACCTCATTGCTGTCTACAACTACCTGAAGGGAGGTTGTAGCCAGGTAGGGTTGGGCTCTTCTCCCAGGCAACCAGCAACAGAAGGAGGGGACACAGCCTCCTAGTTGTGCCAGGGGATGTATAGTCTGGATGTTAGGAAGAAGTTCTTGCCAGAGAGAGTGATTGGCATTGGAATGGGCTTGCTTGTGCCACATCTGTGCACAGGCTGAAACTGCTGTTCAAAATCCAGCATCAAGATATAATACATATGCATTCATTAACTCATATGTGGGATTATGAAATTCCAACACACATTTGGCCAGTTGGGGCTTTTCAGCCTGGAGAAGAGAAGGCTTCCAGGAGACCTTGTAGTAACCTTCCAGTATCTGAAGGGGGCCTACAGAAGAGCTGGGGAGGGACTTCTCACAAAGTCTTCTAATGACAGGATGAGGGGGAATGGGTTCAAATTGGTAGAGGGGAGATTTAAACGGGATGTTAGGAGAAAGTTCTTCACAGTGAGAGTGGTGAGACACTGGCACAGGTTGCCCAGGGAGGTTGTGGCCGCTCCCTCCCTGGAGGTGTTCAAGGCCAGGCTGGATGAGGTCTTGAGGGTCCTGATCTAGTGGGAGGTGTTCCTGCCTATGGCACAGGGGGGTTGGAACTGGATGATCTTTGAGGTCTCTTCCAACCTAAACCATTCTATGATTCTATGATTTACTTTTTCTGTTTAATGTTGGAGGGCCTAAGAAGTTGCCATCCCTGGAGGTGTTCAAGAAGAACCTGGATGGGGCTCTTAGTGCCATGGTCTAGTTGATTGGATAGGGCTGGGTGCTAGGTTGCAGTGGATGAGCTTGGAGGTCTCTTTCAACCTGAATCTCTGATTCTCTGATTCCACCAGTTTACTTTTCTAAGACACTGTTTCTGGCATTCATTAGGCTGTCATTAGCAGCAATCAAATCCAAACAAATGATTAAGCTCATGAGCTAGCTTGGCTATCAAGACTCCTTACTCAATTTCCCATTTTGCAATTCTTGGATGCCTGCACCTTTCACACTTACTGTCTCCATTCTTGGCCAAATTAGGTGACAGAAGATTGGATTCCCTATCCTGTAGCTGTTAGCATGTCCAGTTTGGTAATTCCCATGCTTTCCACAGAAGTTATTTAGCACTCCGTCGTCCAGCATTCATTATCAGTTTCCTTCAGGGGCTTCTTCAGACCCTTAATGTTATTTTCTCGCATTTTGCCATTGGACAAGGACTCCCAATAAATATTTCCAGTTGCGTGCCTTGGCCAGCACACCACAATCCTTCTCCTAGCCAGGAAGTTTTTCACTCTCCCTGTCAGTCTTTAATTGGACTTGCACGCCTTAATTGCTGCAGTATTTCTTCTCTGATGAAAGCTATCAGGTGTTTTAATCGTTTCTGAAGTCATGAGCTGGATTAGAATCACTTCTACACTTGTACTCACGGCTGGATTCCTGAGATTTAGAATCATAGAATCAGACAGGGTTGGAAGGGACCACAAAGAACATCCAGTTCCAACCCCCCTGCCATGCCCAGGGACACCCTACCCTAGATCAGGCTGCCCAAAGCCTCTGCCAGCCTGGCTGCAAACACCTCCAGGGATGTGGCCCCAAACACCTCCCTGGGCAAACCCATTCCAGGCTCTCACCACTCTCATGCTCAGCAACTTCCTCCTCACATCCAGGCTGAATCTCCCCACCTCCAGCTTTGCTCCATTCCCCCTAGTCCTCTCACTACCTGACTCCCTAAAAAGTCCCTCCTCAGCTTTTCTGTAGCCCCCTTCAGATCCTGGAAGGCCACAAGAAGGTCACCTGGGAGCCTCCTCCAGACTGCACAGCCCCAACTCTTTCAGTCTGTGCTCATAGCAGAGGTGCTGCAGCCCTCTGAGCATCCTCGTGGTCCTTCTCTGGACACACTCCAGCATGTCCACATTCCTCTTCTAATAGTGGCTCCAGAACTGGATGCAGCACTCCAGGTGGAGTCTCACCAGAGCACAGTAGAGGCGGAAAATCATCTCCCTCACCCTGCTGGCCACACTGCTCCTGCTGCAGCCCAGGCTCTGCTTGGCTTTCTGGGCTGCAAGTGCACACTGCCTCCTTCCTGCCTGCCCATATGTTTTTTTGTTTTTTTTGTTTTTTTTTTTCTTTTGGTTTCTTGAGGCAAAAATTATGTTCATCAGTAAATTCCGCTCCCCTTAGCTTCATATTCCTGACTAACATCTTGAACTTCAACATCAGTTCAGTGCCTAAAACAAGTCTGCAGTCAGCTTTGTCTCAGAAGTCTTCATTAGCAACAATACATGGGGTGTGGCTAGTAGGTTGAGGGAGGTTTAGTTTGAGGACTGACCTATTGGAAGGCAGCAAAGGGTAGAAGGATCTGGGGGTCCTAGTGGATGAGAGGTTGACCATGAGTCATCAATGTACTCTTGTGACCAGGAGAGTAAATATTCTGGGGTGGATTAGAAGTGCTGTGGTTAGTAGGTCAAGAAAGGTTCTCCTGCCCCTCGACTCTTCTCTGCTGAGGCCACATCTGGAGTACTGTGTCCAGTTCTGGGCCCCCCAGTTCAAGAGGAACATAGAACTGCTTTAGAGAGCCTGTCACAGAGCCACAAAGATGATGAAGGGAATGGAACAGCTCTGTTATGAGGAGAGACTGAGGGAGCTGGGGCTGTGCTGCTTGGAGAAGAGGAGCCTGAGAGGTGACCTCAGCAAGGTTGATAAATATGTGCAGGGTGAGTGGCAGGAGGCTGGAGCCAGGCTCTGCTGGGTGATGCCAAGTGACAGGACAAGAGGCAATGGGTGGAAGCTGAGGCATAGGAAGTTTCATGGAAACATGAGGAGCATTTTTTTCCCTGTGAGGATTTACTGAACCCTGGAACCGGCTGCCTGGTGGGGTTGTGGAGTCTCCCTCTGTGAAGATATTCCGAAGCCACCTGGATGCATTTCTGTGTGATGTGGTCTAGCCTCTGACATTCTGTGATTCAATGATTCTGTGATTTAGTGATTCTGTGATTCAATGATTCTGTGATTCAGTGATTCTGTGATTCAGTAATTCAGTGATTCTGTGATTCAATGATTCTGTGATTCTGCAATTCTGTGATTCAATGAGTCAGTGATTCTGTGACTCTGTGATTGAGTGATTGAGTGATTCTGTGATTCAGTGATTCTGTTGTTCAGTGATTCAGAGATTCTGTGATTCTGTGATTCAATGATTCAGAGATTTTGTGATTCTGCTATTCTGTGATTCTATGATTCAGTCATTATGTGATTCATCTATTCAGTGATTCAGTGATTCTCAGTTTCAGTGATTTTGTGATTCTGTGATTCAGTTATTGAGTTATTCTGTGATCCAATGATTCAGTGATTCTGCAGTTCAGTGATTCAGTGATTCTGTAATTCAGTGATTCAGTGATTCTGTAATTCAGTGATTCAGAGATTCTGTGATTCTGCTATTCTGTGGTTCTGATTCAGTCATTTTGTGATTCATCTATTCAGTGATTCAGTGATTCTCGGTTTCAGTGATTTTGTGATTCAGTTATTGAGTTATTCTGTGATCCAATGATTCAGTGATTCTGCAGTTCAGTGATTCAGTGATTCAGAGATTTTGTGATTCTGCTGTTCTGTGATTCTATGATTCAGTCATTATGTGATCCAATTATTCAGTGCTTCAGTGATTCTCTGATTCAGTGATTCTGTGTTGCAATGATTCTGTGATTCAGTTGTTGAGTTATTCTGTGATCCAATGATTCAGTGATTCTGCAGTTCAGTGATTGATTCTGTGATTCAGTAATTCAGTAATTCTGCGATTCTGCAATTCAGTGTTTCTATGATTCAGTTATTAAGTGATCCAGTGATTCAGTTATTCAGTGATTCACCGATCCTGCAATTCAGTGGTTCTGCGAGTTACAAATTGCTTCCATCTGAAACAAAATCATTTAGTTCAAGGGCCTGGGATAGATGACGTCCAAGTAATTAGTTTCTTTAAAATATTTACCCAGTATTCTGGACATCAGGAAGTGATTGTTGGCGACTGGAATGTGTACTGAGATATTGTGTGAGTAGCTTCTTTCATGGAGAGTCGCCCTTCTAGGATAAAGAACGACATGCTCATTTAACACCCAATCACTCCTGGCTGCAACTGGTGCTCAGATAACTGTCACTTTCATCAGTGGTCTAGCAGGAGACAGCAAGTCCTCTGCTTTCCCTGAAGGGCTGAATGCAGCATGCCCAGAGAAGATAAGCAAGATATCAAAGTGGTGAGAAAGCATAATCAGCTCTCTGCAAACATCAACATGCAACTGTTCTGGTCCCAACCAAGCCTTAATCTACAGTGTGCATTTCAATGGTATCATCTAAGGGAGCAAGGATGAAACAATATTTGTATTAAGGGGCATTGGATAACTAAACTGAACACTAGAGATGTTGCCATGCAAGGATCACAGGATGTCCCTGGGGGTGTTCAAGAAAAGCCTGGATGGGGCACTTAGTGCCATGGTTGAGCTGATTGGATAGGGCTGGGTGATAGGTTGGACTGGATGAGCTTGGAGGTCTCTTCCAACCTGGCTGATTCTATTCTATTCTATTCTATTCTATTCTATTCTATTCTATTCTATTCTATTCTATTCTATTCTATTGCCATGGTCTAGTTGATTGGCTAGGGCTGGGTGATAGGTTGGACTGGATGAGCTTGGAGGTCTCTTCCAGCCTGGCTAATCCTATGATTCTATGATTTAGCACACTAAACAAGTGAGGCAACAGAGAAGCAGCTCTCTGCATAGCTCAGGCTTGCTGGAAAGCAGCCTCATGTCTGTTTGACCCCAGCATTGCACTGAGTGCCTCTGCCATGTCAGAAAGGCTGAAGTGGCTCTAACAATTCATGGTGTTCGATTGCCACAAATGATGCCAAGTTGCCAGCCCTCTTCACTGTCTCATTTTGAAACAACCAACAAACCAACTGAACTTCTGCAGCTTCCGCTCTGTTGAAGCCTTTGTCTCCCCTAGCAGGTTCACAGGATCACAGGCTCACACAATGTCAGGGTTTGGAAGGCATCCAAAGAGGTCATCAAGTCCAGGCCCCCTGCCAGAGCAGGATCATACAATCTAACTCATGTCACAGGGGAATGCATCCAAACAGGCCTTGAAAGCCTCCAGAGAAGGAGACTCCACAATCTCTCTGTGGAGGCTGTGCCAGTGCTCTGGAACCCTTACAGTCAAGAAGTTCCCCCTTGTGTTGAGCCCCCTCAGCCTCTCCTCAGAGGGCTGGACTCCAGCCCCCTCACCAGCTTCGTTGCCCTTCTCTGGATCTGTTCCAGTGACTTAACAATATTTTTATCTCAGTTCAAAATACAAACTATGGAGGGAAAAAAATCATGGAATCATAGAATGGTTTAGGTTGGAAGAGACCTCAAAGATCATCCAGTTCCAACCTCCCTGTGCCATAGGCAGGGACACCTCCCACTAGAACAGGTCCCCCAAGCCGTCATCCAGCCTGGCCTTGAACACCTCCAGGCAGGGAGCAGCCACAACCTCCCTGGGCAACCTGTGCCAGTGTCTCACCACCCTCACTGCAAAAAAACTTCCTCCTAACATCCAGTTTCAATCTCCCCTCTGCCAGTTTAAACCCATTCCTCCTCATCCTGCCATTACAAGACCTTGTCAATAGTCCCTCCCCAGCTCTTCTGTAGGCCCCCTTCAGATACTGGAAGCCTACCACAAGGTCTCCTGGAAGCCTTCTCTTTTGAGGCTATCAGGTATTGACAGGACTAGGGAGAATGGAGCAAAGCTGGAGGTGGGGAGATTCAGATTGGATGAGAGGAGGAAGTTGTTGAGCATGAGAGTGGTGAGAGCCTGGAATGGGTTGCCCCTGCAGGAAGGTGTTTGGGGCCAAATCCCTGGAAGTGTTTGCAGCCAGGCTGGCAGAGGCTGTGGGCAGCCTGCTCTAGGGTAGGGTGTCCCTGGGCATGGCAGGGGGATTAGAACTGGCTGATCCTTGTGGTCCCTTCCAACCCTGACTGATTCTATGATTCTAAATCTTAAGATTCCAGCTGTGAGTACAGGTGTACTCACCTGATCTAGGGTAGGATGTCCCTGGGCATGGCAGGGGGGTTGGAACTGAGTGATCCTTTTGGTCCCTTCCAACCCTGATTCTATGATTCTTCTCCAGGCTGCAGAGCCCCAACTCTCTCAGCCTGTCCCGCTAGCAGAAGTGCTCCAACCCTCTGAGCATCTTTGTGACCCTCCTTCGTTGGCTGTCAAATATTTGTCAGCATTTCACAGGAACATCTCTGAATGAATATTTCTCCTTATTTTCCCACATGCTTTCGAGCTCATATCGTAGAACACATTTGTTGTCCGAGGGAGGTGAACCTGCAGTCCTCATGATCGTTTCAATCAATGAAAATAAGAAACTTGGTGTGATGGGTTTGGAGAGGTAGGCTGACCCTCTTTAAGAAATTACCTTGAACAAATTCTCTCCCACGTTGCCAGCCAAGGGAAAAGCTGCTGGATGTTCTTTGTGGCTCCTGGGAAGGAACTGCTGCTCTAAAACCCTGAAATGATTATCTGGTTTTATGCAGCGAGTTTGTCTGACAAGAGGGGAACCAAGAAAGATGTGTTGACTGCGTCTGCTCCCAATTTTGTTTTGTCTATAAAAAAAGGCAAAGCTTCCTATGAGCATTATCAGACAAAATAAATACAGCAAAGGGGGAGAATTGCTTAACCAACTCGGAGCAGCAGGATTCAAGTGGAATATCCCCCGCAGGTTTCGCCAAAGCTAATAAAATTCTTTTGCCCCCACCTTATTATTGTTGAACGGGTATCAGCTTTGTGGATCCTTAAGGTCCATTTGGAAAAGCAGAATCAAATTCCTGTTCTTTGGACTGGTGGCTGCTTGGGTAGTTTTGACTCTGTTAGTCACCATGTAGCTGGAAATGAGCGGATGTAGAACCTGGATGTCATCTAGAGTAAATATTATAAAATCATCTCTGTGAATCCTGGTTGTAAGTACTTCAACGTGTACAAAAGAACAACAAATTGCTTCTTTTTTTAAATTTTTTTGTTTTTTAACATTCTTTTAGTTTTTCTTTTTTTTTTTTTTTACATAGCAGTTAGGCACTAGGTCAGAAATTACACAATTTACTGTATCGTTGTAGACATCACAGCCTCAGAGGATGTCAGGGGTTGGAAGGGACCCAAGGGGATCATTGAGTCCAAGCCTCCTGCCACAGCAGGACCAGACAATCCAGATCAGGTCATACAGGAACACATCCAGACAGGTCTTGAAAGCCTCCAGAGAAGGAGAATCCACAACATCTCTGGGGAGCCTGAATGGTTTAGGTTGGAAGAGACCTCAAAGCTCAGCCAGTTCCAACCCTATGGCAGGGACAGCTTTCAATAGAACAGGTCATTCAACACCTCATCCAACCTGGTCTTGAACACCTCCAGGGATGTTCTGGATCACAGAATCACCCAATGTGATCTTCAACCACATGGGGTGATTCTGTGCTCCACAACCTCTCTGGGCAACCTGTGCCAGTGTCTCACCACCCTCACTGAAAACTACTTCCTCCTAACATCCAGTTTCAATCTCCTCTCTGCCAGTTTAAACCCATTCCTCCTCATCCTGTCATTACAAGGCCTTGTCAATAGTCCCTCTACAGCCCTCCTGTAAACCCCCTTCAGATACTGGAAGGCTACTCTAAGGTCTCCTGGAAGCCTTCTCCAGGCTGCACAGCCCCAACTCTCTCAGCCTGTCCTCAGAGTAGAGCTGCTGCAGCCCTCTCAGCATCTTGGTGGTCTCCTCTGGACTGGCTCCAACACTTCCATGTCCTTCTTGTGTTGGGGGCTCCAGAACTGCAGACAGTGCTGCAGGTGGGGTGTGAGGAGAGCAGAGCAAAGGGGCAGAATCCCCTCCCTTGCCCTGCTGCCCACAGCTGCTCTTGCTGCAGCCCAGCACACAGTTGCTGTCTGGGCTGCACTCACACTGCAGCCTCATCTTCAGCTTTGCATCACCCCACACCCCCAGGTCCTGTTCCTCAGGGATGCTCTCAGCCATTCCCCACCCAGCCTGCAGTTGTGCTTGGGATTGCACCCACCAAGGTGCAGGACCTTACACTTGGTTGAATGTCCTGAGGTTGGCCTGGGCACAGCTCTGCAGCCTGTGCAGGTCCCTCTGGATGGATCCCTGCCCTCTAGCAAGTCTCCTGTGCCACACAGCTTGGTGTCCTTTCTGTTGCTGACAGCTGAAAATTAAAGCAGCATGTTATAATGCTGCAAGCATATTTCCCTGCTGTGTCCTCCCAGCTTCTAGAGAGCAAACTATAGAGCTTTGAAAGCCATTGGAAATGTTTTGACCTTTTCCTATTACGTTAAGCACTCTTTTGGGGATTCTACAACCTTGTGGTTTGCCAATCACCTCAAAACCCTTTTCAAATTTGAAGGGTGAAGCAAAGTGAGTACGTTCGGGATAAGATGCAGCATTTAGAGCATTTCTGGCAACATGTAATGAAGAAAATGCATCAATTAATGACAAAATCCTGTCTCTTAGTTATTTAAAGTACAGTTTTGGAAGAGTGCTTGTGGCCCACTGGATTCCAGAGGGACTTAAAGCACAGTGAACTGCAGATGCATCCATGAAGTACAGAGCAGCCCTCAGGAATAGGACCTGGGGGTCTGGATGGATGAGAAGCTCAACATGAGCCAACAGTGTGCACACACAGCCCAGACAGCAACTGTGTGCTGGGCTGCAGCAAGAGAAGCATTACCAGCAGGGCAAGGGAGGGGATTCTCCCCCTTTACTCTGCTCTCGTCAAACCCCACCTGCAGTACTGTGTGCAGTTCTGGAGCCCCCAGCACAAGAAGGACATGGAACTGCTGGAGAGAGTCCAGAGGAGGGCCACGAAGATGCTCAGAGGGCTGCAGCACCTCTGCTATGAGGACAGGCTGAGGCAGTTGGGACCTTTCAGCCTGGAGAAGAGAAGGCTTCCAGGAGACCTTATAGCAACCTTCCAGTATCTGAAGGGGGCCTACAGGAAGGCTGGGGAGGGACTGTTCACAAGGTCTTGTAATGACAGGACTAGGGACAATGGGTTCAAATTGGCAGAGGGGAGATTTAAACAGGATGTTAGGAGAAAATTCTTCCCAGTGAGGGTGGTGAGACACTGGAACAGGTTGCCCAGGGAGGTTGTGGCTGCTCCCTCCCTGTAGGTGTTCAAGGCCAGGCTGGATGAGGTCTTGAGGGACTTGTTCTAGTGGGAGGTGTCCCTGCCTATGGCACAGGGGGGTTGGAACTGGATGATCTTTGAAGTCTCTCCCAGGCACCCAGCAGCAGAAGGAGGGGACACAGTCTCCAGTTGTGCCAGGGGAGGTATAGGCTGGATGTTAGGAGGAAGTTCTTGCCAGAGAGAGTGATTGGTGTTGGAATGGGCTGCCCAGGGAGGCGGTGGAGTCCCTGTCCCTGGTAGCAGTCAAGAAATGTGGACATAATGCTTCAGCCATGGTGGTGTTAGCTTGATGAGTGTACTCAATGAGCTTCAGAGGTCTTCTCCAGCTGAAACAATTCTCTGACTCTATGACAAAATGCTGAAAAGCACTTTGAGGGCTCAAGATCTTAAAGGGAATTCAGAATTACCTGGCACCATCATGATCCTATGATTCCTTGATTCTCTTTTCATACGAGCAAGGAGTTTGTTTAAAAAGAAGCAAAAAGGAATAAAATAATTTTTTGTCTACACATTTCTAATCTAGGTTTCAATACTGTAGCTCCTGATAACGGGATTCCAGAGAAGGTTGATGAAGCTGGGGAGGGGCCTGGAGCACAGCCCTATGAGGAGAGACTGAGGGAGCTGAGGGTGTGCAGCCTGGAGAAGAGGAGGCTCAGAGCAGAGCTCATTGTTGTCTACAGCTACTTAAAGGGAGGTTGTAGCCAGGTGGGGTTGGGCTCTTCTCCCAGGCAACCAGCAACAGAAAGAGGGGACACAGTCTCAAGTTGTTCCAGGGGAGGTATAGGCTGGATGTTAGGAGGAAGTTCTTGCCAGAGAGAGTGATTGGTGTTGGAATGGGCTGCCCAGGGAGGCGGTGGAGTCCCTGTCCCTGGTAGCAGTCAAGAAATGTGGACATAATGCTTCAGCCATGGTGGTGTTAGCTTGATGAGTGTACTCAATGAGCTTCAGAGGTCTTCTCCAGCTGAAACAATTCTCTGACTCTATGACAAAATGCTGAAAAGCACTTTGAGGGCTCAAGATCTTAAAGGGAATTCAGAATTACCTGGCACCATCATGATCCTATGATTCCTTGATTCTCTTTTCATACGAGCAAGGAGTTTGTTTAAAAAGAAGCAAAAAGGAATAAAATAATTTTTTGTCTACACATTTCTAATCTAGGTTTCAATACTGTAGCTCCTGATAACGGGATTCCAGAGAAGGTTGATGAAGCTGGGGAGGGGCCTGGAGCACAGCCCTATGAGGAGAGACTGAGGGAGCTGAGGGTGTGCAGCCTGGAGAAGAGGAGGCTCAGAGCAGAGCTCATTGCTGTCTACAGCTACTTAAAGGGAGGTTGTAGCCAGGTGGGGTTGGGCTCTTCTCCCAGGCAACCAGCAACAGAAAGAGGGGACACAGTCTCAAGTTGTTCCAGGGGAGGTATAGGCTGGATGTTAGGAGGAAGATCTTCCCAGAGAGAGTGATTTGCTTTGGAATAGGCTGCCCGGGGAGGTGGTAGAGTCCCCATCCTTGGAGGCGTTCCAGAAAAGCCTGACTGAGGCACTTAGCACCATTGGATTGGGCTGGGTTCTAGGTTGGACTGGATGAGCTTGGAGGTCTCTTCCAACCTGGCTTATTCTTAAACAAAACAAAACCAATTAAAAAAAAAAAAAAAAAAGAGAGAGAAAAAGAAAAAAATCATGTTTTGTAACCAATGTGGTGACTTTTCTCATCATTTTTTATATGTCTTTTTTATATCCCCCCTGCTCCCTTTTGCTGCGACTTTCGTTTCCTCCGGTCAGCAGAGCAAACCACTTAGTGACAGATTTTCATCTCGGCATAATAACACATGTGAAAAGGGAGAAGGAAGTGTAAATGTGAAGGAGGGAAATTATTATTATTATTATTCTTAGTTCAGAATAATTTTGTATGGTGTCTCGAGTCTATGTAGAACACATGTGGGAACACCAAAAAAAAAAACCCCAACGTTAGAACGGCCTCATGTATTACATCCTGAATGGACTCTAATCCAAATAAGATAAGACAAATATAATTCAATAGAGCCACGGTTCAAAGTGGGGGGAGGGGGGGTGGAGGGGACCCCTCTAAGCTTGCCAGTGCTGGGAAAAAGGGAGAAAGGATTTCCTGAAAAATCTTATTTTAAAAGGGAAGCAGCTGATAAGAACAATAATCATAGAATCACAGAATGGTTTAGGTTGGAAGAGACCTCAAAGATCATCCAGTTCCAACTTCCCTGTGCCATAGGCAGGGACACCTCCCTCTAGAGCAGTCATAGAATCACAGAATCATAGAATCATAGAATGGTTTAGGTTGGAAGAGACCTCAAAGCTCATCCAGTTTCAACCCCCCTGTGCCATAGGCAGGGACACCTCCCACTAGATCAGGTCGCTCAAGACCTCATCCAGCCTGGCCTTGTACACCTCCAGGGAAGGAGCAGCCACAACCTCCCTGGGCAACCTGTTCCAGTCCCTCACCGCCCTCACTGTGAAGAATTTCTTCCTAACATCCCGTTCAGATCTCCCCTCTGCCAGTTTGAACCCATTCCCCCTCGTCCTGTCATTACAATAATGGATCTTCTGTGAGAAAGAGCCCACCTAGCCTGTGGAGAGATCTGCTTTGACTTGATATATAGAATCGTAGAGTCAGCCAGGTTGGAAGAGACCTCCAAGATCATCCAGTCCAACCTATCACCCACCTCTATCCAATCAACTACACCATGGCACTAAGTGCCAGGCTTTTCTTGGACACCTTGAGGAACAGTGACTGCACCGCTTCGAGGAGACCTTGTAGTAGCATTCCAATATCTGAAGGGGATTCTGCCCCTTTGCTCTGCTCTCCTCACACCCCACCTGCAGCACTGTCTGCAGTTCTGGAGCTCCCAACACAAGAAGGACATGGAAGTGTTGGAGACAGTGCAGAGGAAGCCACCAAGGAGCTGAGAGGGCTGCAGCAGTTCTGCCCTGAGGAGAGGCTTGAGAGAGTTGGGGCTTTGCATCCTGAAGAAGAGAAGGCTGCCAGGAGACCTTATAGTAGCCTTCCAATATCTGAAGGAGGCCTACAGGAGGGCTGGGGAGGGAGTATTGACAAGGTCTTGTAATGACAGGACAAGGAGGAATGGGTTTAAACTGGCAGAGGGGAGATTTACACNCAGGGAAGTTGGAACTGGATGAGCTTTGAGGTCCCTTCCAACCTAAATCATTTTATGATTCTATGACCTGATCTAGTGGGAGGTGTCCCTGCCTATGGCACAGGAGGGTTGGAACTGGATGAGCTTTGAGGTCCCTTCCAACCTAAATCATTCTATGATTCTATGACCTGATCTAGTGGGAGGTGTCCCTGCCTATGGCACAGGGGGGTTGGAACTGAATGATCTTTGAGGTTCATTCCAACCTAAACCGTTCTATGATTCTATAAACGGCTTCAAACCAGCACATACCGTATGAAAGTTTTGCCAATCCCAATCATTACCTGTAGTTATCTTGCCCCCTTTTTTTTTCCCCTTCTTTCTTTCTTTCTAGGGTTTTGGTAGCCCATCAGGTGAACATTGGCTGGGAAACGAATTTATCTTTGCAATAACGAGTCAGAGGCAGTATTCCCTCAGGATTGAGTTAACGGACTGGGAAGGAAACCGAGCATACTCACAGTACGACAGATTTCACATAGGAAATGAAAAGCAGAATTACAGGTAAGAATCCCTGGGGGTTCTTTTGGATCTGCTGAGTGCTAAACATTGTTCATTGTTGGCCTTTTAGGCATGAGAAAGGGCAATGATATGCTCCTGAGCTGAGCTTGAGTGTCTGCTGCTGTTCTGGCAGGGGTGGGGGTTGGACTCGTTGACCTCTTTGGGTCCCCTTTCAACTCCTGGCATCCTGTGAACCTGTGATTTTCATTGTAAGTGTAAAAATAAAGCAGAAATCTGTTTTCTCAGAGGTGGAATGTTAGAGTAAACCTCACACACAAGGGATGATCTACTAATCATGCTGGGTGGCAGAACTGCTAAGAGTTGTGCAACTTTATGTATCCACAAGGTCTTGTAATGACAGGACGAGGAGGAATGGGTTGAAAGTGGCAGAGGGGAGATTGAAACTGGGTGTTAGGAGGAAGTTCTTCACAGTGAGACTGGTGAGACACTGGCACAGGTTGCCCAGGGAGGTTGTGGCTGCTCCCTCCCTGGAGGTGTTCATGGCCAGGTTGGATGAGGCTTTGAGTGACCTGTTCTAGTGGGAGGTGTCCCTGCCTATGGCAGGGGGTTGGAACTGGATGATCTTTGAGGTCCCTTCCAACCTAGACCATTGTATGATTCTAACTTGTAGTGTATTGGAGAACATCAAAACTCACCAAAAATGACTGAATAGAAAGAGAGATTTTTATTTTTTTTTCATGGATTCCTACCTCAGAAGCACAAAACTGAAACTGAAGATGTGGGAAGAGGAGGCCAAAAATACTGTTAAAACGTTTGATACTGCCAGAGTAAAAATTCAGTGTAAATGAAGAGTAAGAAGAGCGTGGTGGGTCTTATTGTGAGGAGATAATTCAATGTGTATGAAGAGTAAGAAGAGCGTGGTGGGTCTTATTGTGAGGAGATAAAACACTGAACAGCGACAAGTTGTGATGGTTTGGGAGTTACCCACCCCTGCCACACACCTTTGAATTCACCCAGACTAGACTCAGCCAGCTGGAAGTCAAGGGAATGAAGCTTTACAGTCACAGCTCAGCACAATATACAAGCAGATATTGACAATACTTTACAAATATTTACAGTTATATACAGAAATATGGAAGTTAAAAGTGATACAGACACACAATGTCCCTCCCAGAGATCAGAATCCCCAAAAGGTGTTCCCAACCACCCTTCCACTCCTCCCTACCCTCCAATTTTATCCCAGAATCTGCCTTATGTGCAAGGTAAATCAGAGAGATTGGCATGGGGGGTTGGAAGCAGAATTGATTAGTTGGGTTACACAGATCCAGTTGGAAGCCAAGAGGAGGGAGAGAGACCAACAGGCAGAGCTCAGACCAGAGCGACTCTGCCCTATCTATGTTTGTGTCCTTGCTTTAGTACATCTCAGCAAACCAATGGGTGGAGTAGACATCACCATTGCTTTCTTTTCACAGCCTGTAATCCCCTTTTTTCTCATTAAAATATTCCAATTAGCCTCAAATCAGCACACAAGTACCAAGTTGTCTTGATTTACCAACAACAGCACCATGCCATGTGGTATAGCTCCTATGAAATGTATGAAATGAAAACTTCCTCCAATCATCACAGGATCCCAGGCCACAAATCTGATCCAGAGATGTTAAGTGTTCTTCTACTGGAAATCTATGGGAAGTGCCTTGGACATCTACTGAGTGCTCCATGCTGGTGACAGTTGCACATGCTCACAGGATGTCAGGGGTTGGAAGGGACCCAAGGAGATCATCCAGTCCAACTCCTCTGCCACAGCAGGACCAGACAATCTAGCTCAGGTCACACAGGAACACATCCAGATAGGTCTTGAAAGTCTTCAGAGAAGGAAACTCCAGATACTCTGTGCCAGTGCTCTGGAACCCTTCCAGTCAAGAAGCTGCCCCTTGTGTTGAGCTGGATCCTCCTGTGCTGCAGCTTCCATCCATTGCTCCTTGGCCTATCCCAGGGAGCAGAGCCTGTTCCCCCCACTCCTGACCAGCCCTTAGGTATTTATAATCATTGATTCAATCCCCTCTCAGTCTTCTCTTCTCCAGACTAAGCAACCCCAAGTTCCTCAGCCTCTCCTCACCAGGCAGTGCTCCAGTCCCCTCAGCATCCTTGTAGCCCTCTGCTGAACCCTCTCCAGCAGATAATTATTTTTTTCTCCATTTTATTTGGGTTTTTTGGGTGTTTCTTCCCATTTTATATTTTTAAGAAAGAAAAGTAGAAAATGTAAAGCTTGTTTGGTACTGCCTGTGACATCCCAGACTCAGGAATTTGGAGCACCTATTCCTGGTGGGTCTTACTGTGAGGAGATAAAATGCTAAACGGTGTCAAGTAGTGAATTGCTTTGATTTACCAACATGTGGTCCTAGCTCCTATGAAACACACCAAATGAAAGCTTTCTCTAATGATATTTTTTTAGCCATTTTATATTTGTAAGATTAAAAAAAAAAAAAAAAAAAAAAAAGAAAGGAAATTTAAGTCTGTAATCCCCATTTCTTCCAGCAATGTTGTGTTTGGCACTGCCTGTGACATCCCAGAATATGGGAATTTGGAGCACCTATTCTGAAGTGCTTTTAGAGCAAGGAATAAGGCTTTTTTTTTTTTTTTTTTTTTTTTTTTAAATAGAGGCTAGAAGTA
>VWZI01023957.1:1480387-1490402 GCA_013396835.1 Psilopogon haemacephalus | reverse complement strand
CGCCGCCTGGCGGCCGCGACCACACACACCTCCCGCCGAGGCTGGGCAAGGGCACCGGGAACGGCACCGCACAGCGCCGCCTGGCGGCCGCGACCAAACACACCTCCCGCCGAGGCTGGGCAAGCGCACCGGGAACGGCACCGCACAGCGCCGCCTGGCGGCCGCGACCAAACACACCTCCCGCCGAGGCTGGGCAAGGGCACCGGGAACGGCACCGCACAGCGCCGCCTGGCGGCCGCGACCATACACACCTGGGGAAGGGCGCCGGGCACGGCACGGCACTTAGTAGCAGGCAGAGATGGCACCGGGCACAGCCTTGGTCTTGAGTACAGCCCCCAGGTGCGGCAGGGCATCGGGCACAGTCCGTGCAAAGCTTCCGGGAGGGGTTGGTTTGGGCAGAGCAGCAGGCACAGCCTGGGGCACGGCGCAGCAGCAGGCACGGAGTCATTCCAAAGCAAACAGTTTTAATGTCATTGCACACACCGGAGCCGCCCGGTAGCGCCCTCCCGGTGCCCGTCCCGACCCCCGCCCCACACCCCCCCATTACCCTGAGTTGAAGTGCCAGGCTCCAGCAGCACCGCCCCTGCTCCTCTCCATCAGGCCACGGGAGAGCGGGGCTGGCGGTAGCGGTAGAGGCAGACGGTGCCATCTCGCTGCCCAGCCAGCAGGCAGGCACCAGCGCTGGCCCAGCGTGCCAGTGCCCAGCTCCCTGCTGGGCCTGGGGGCAGCAGAGCTGTGCACTGCCCCAGCAGCAGGTCCCAGACGGCGATGGCTCCTGATGTCAGCACGGCTGCAGCTGAAGCCTCCTTCACATCACCCTCCAGGTACCTATGGGCACACACAGAGGCCACTCAAAGCACTGTCACATCCTTCCCAAGAGAGCTGTGTGGTAGTGAGGGAGCTGATTCAGGGATTTCAGGCAGGTTATGGCACCTGCTGTGCCTTCAGGGCACCTGGGGATGAAGAATGTCAGGAGACCCTGGACAGCCCCTGGCACCCTGTGCTGCCAGTCTGATCCCCAGCAGTGTGGGTGGTAGGGACAGGGAGAGGATTCTGCCCCTCTGCTGTGCTCTGCTGCGACCTCTCCTGCAGTGCTGGGGCCAGATCTGGACTCCTCAGCACAGCAGAGACATGGACCTGTTGGAGTGGGGCCAGAGGAGACCATAGCAATGCTGGGAGGGCTTGAAGGAGCTTTTTGCTGTGAGGACAGGCTGAGAGAGTTGCGTTTGTTCAGCCTGGAGAAGAGAAGGCTCCAGGGAGACCTTCTGGTGGCCTTTCAGTTCTTAAAGGGGCTGAGCAGAAAGCTGGGGAGAGACTTCTGAGCAAGGCCTGTTGTGACAGGAGAGGGGGTGATGGTTTGAACTAAAAGAGGGAAGGTCAGACTAGAGAGAAGGAATTTTTTACAGCAAGGGTGGTGGTTGCCCAGAGAGGTGGGAGGTGTCCTTTTTCTGGAACCATTCCAAGTGAGGTTGTTTGTGGCTCTGAGCAACCTGCTCCAGCTGCAGATGTCCCTGCTGGCTGCAGAGGGGTTGGAGTAGGTGACCTTTAAAGGTCCCTTCCCACCCAAAGCAGTTTGTGACTCTGTGATAATCCTCCCCCAGCCTCAGAACATAAACACCAAGTGCTCAGCAAGCCAAGCTGTCCATCCATCACCACATGTCCTACGTCAGAGCATCTCAAGGCTGAGCCCTGAAGCCCTTACTCTTCAAAAATCTCCTGCACTTCCTTCAAGACACGGGAAGGAAAAGGTCACCTCCCTGCAGACAGCTGCTTAACTCAAATGAGCTGCAAAAGCAGACCACAAAAGGCTCAGGACACCTCAGCCACAGACGTTTTCTTGAGGGGGGTTGCCTGATGAGCCCGGTGAGCATTTCCACAGGGGCTTTGTGGGGGGCACAGACAAAAGCAGCAGCAGCAGAGTGCTGCTGTCTGTGAGCAGAGCCCCCCCCCTGCGGCGGGGGCGCAGGGGTCAGGGCACAGGCGGGCTGGGGAAGCAGGCAGGAAGCAGCCAAGTGCCTCGCCCCGAGGATGCAGCCTCCTTTATCGCCAGCAGGATGGCAGCTGGCTCCCGGCCAGCAGCACCGCTCTGCTCAGGGGCACTTCTCCCCCACACCGCAGCGTCCCCCGGGTACTTGCCTTCCCGTGTGGCCCGGGGGGAGGGAGGAGGACATCACCCCCCTGCTCCTGGCCGTTGTGGGGTTGAAGGCCACCAGGCGGAAGGCAGGGTTTCCACAGGACTCGCTCTCTTTGGCGTGGGGGTGACTCAAAACAACAAACAGAAGGCCCTGGTACACAGAGGGGAAAAAAAAATACATCACTCAAAACAACAGCAGGAGGGGGGAAAAAAACCCCACAGAATTTTCCAAAAATTAATTGCCAGGTTGCCTCTATAATCACAGCCCTGGGGACAGCGAGGCAGGGAGCAGAACTGGTTTGCTCTCCTTATCAAGTCAGATAAAAGCCAAAGCAGCTGCTGACTGATAAGGGCTGGTGCAACCCAGCAGAATGACAGCTCGGGACTCAGTGGATTTGGGGACTTATCTTTCTGCCTGAAAAAGCTAAAGTCGCTGGAGGGTGAGGGAACATTTAAAGTAGAATCTCTGGGCCTCATTTTAACCCTGAGGCACTCCAAAACAGAGCAGCCACAAAATAGCCTGGGACAGATACTCCAGAGAAGCTTCCAAAAGGTCTGCCTCAAGCCATCATTACCAGACAAGATATTCTTGCCCCCAGAGGTTAAATGCCCACTGGAAACAATCAAATCCTTGACAAACCACAAAAATCCACTGGGAATGGCAGCATAGGTGGAAGCCAGTGGCCAAGGTGGAAGCAAGTGGCAAAGAATGGTGAGCAGGAATCTTGGTGTTGAGCAATTCATGTCCTCAGGGAGGCTAAACAGATTACAACCACTTCCCATCAGCTTTCCAACAACAGCAGCTACCCACTGTGAAGTGGAAGAGATTTCCCAAGCTTTCCAGTGCCTCCCACACACAAGATGCTGCTGCTTTGAAACACCCCTTGAGGCCTCACTCTCATTTTATTAGCACACTACAGAAGGGCCAAGGATTCCAGGCAGCCACTGGTTAGGGCATTTGCCCCTGGAATCTCTGCAGTGTATGTGAAGAGAGCTGGTGTTTGAGTCCCCTCTAGGGAGCTGGTGTTTGAGTCCCTGTAGGCAGCCCAGTCCTCCCACCCCCAGCTGGGCAGTGCAGCACAGCCATGTCCCCCGTGCCACGTTCTGGGTACATACAGAGTCGGAGTAGGCTCGATGGCAGATGGAAGCTGGGTAGGAATAACCAACGTGCATCTTCTTCAGCAGCTGGCCTGTCTTCAGATTCCTGCAGTTGGTGAAAAGGACAATTTCTGACACGTTTCCATCCTCTGTTGGTTGTTTTTTAAGTGTGGTAACAGGGCTACGCAGGACAGACACAGCTTTGGTTCCACACAAACCACACTAGGAGAAGGGGCCGAGGGAAGAAATGTGGTGCCAAGGATTGTGCAGGAGGAATTCTAGCTGTGTAGCTCCTTCCCTGCCTACTTGGCTGCACAGGAGTCAGGGCCAGACTGCAGGCCCTTTGACAACTGCCACCAACACCCCTCTACACCACCCACGGCTGTCACAGCACCCAGAAGCTGACCCCTTAACTGCAATGAAGCACTGACCAGACAATGATGCTGTTCACTGCAGTGGTGCCAACCAGTGCCTCTCTCATTCCTTCCACTTCAGCAAAAGCCAGAACAGTTTCTTCAGGGGGCATCAGAGTCTGCCCATCTGTGCTCCTGAATGGATTAGCAAGTGAGAAGAGGCAGTCAGAGTAGCAGAGCACATTCCACACTCAGCACAACTCCAGGGGGAACTCAACTCTTTTCTACATCTGGGATATTTCCTGACTTGTCTTCTACCTGCCACACAGAAATGCTCCAGAAGCAGAGGACTTACCTGCCTGTCTCTGAAAGTGACACTATTTCCACTTGGTGCTCTTGCAGGGTCCTGCTGCTGCTGACCAACCTCCTGTCCTTCAGCCCAAGAACAGCTTTTATGGTCCCAGTTTTGACTACTGATTGCTTGAACGAGTCATTCTCAGAAGAATAAAGCAAGAGCCTGAATGAAGAGAGAAGCACACCTAGTGACAGAAGGAAGAGTAACCCAGATAGGCCACAGCAGAGAGAAATGAGCACAAATTCAAGCAGTCTGCCACCCCTCAAGGTAAAAGGAGGTCTTTAGAGTTGATTTTAGAAACCACTTTCATATTTTCCAACTGTTAAAGCACTTGAGAAAGTGGCATGGTAGGAAGAGATAATTGGAGCCACTACACAAGAGGAGTCAGGCTGCAGCTGTTCAGGGTGCAAAGGGCTTGTAAGAAATAAATACCAAACCTTATTTCTCCAATCTCCAGCTCTCCCAGTGCTACACACACCAGATTACAGGTGCCTGGCAGGGGAACAATCTGGATTACAGGAACCTAGGACAGCAAAACAGCAATTCAGTGTCACCCACAACCTGCCTTTGACTTGGTTTCCATTTTCTGGTGTTTCAAGCAAAAGGACACAGAGCAGAACTCATTTTCAAACCCCTCTGGTTGAGTGGCTGGATCCTCTGATGACTCTTCACCTAATCACACAAGCCTTGTTGATGCAAGAGACAGAAGTGCCTCCAGGGAGCACAAGGGGAAAGAGAAGAAGCCAGTGGCTGGAGTGCAGCCACCCTTCAGCAGACTAAACACCTAACTGCAGCAGGAAACCCCCAGCCACACGAGCTGCTGCCCTTCTCCAGCAGCCCTGCAAATCTTTCTCCTCTGCTGCCTGATGGAATGAAAAATTTATGCCACCTGAAGAACATAACTGGGACGCAAGACTGCAAGTTCCTTGTAGATCTAACCCACGGGACAAGCCAGCTGCTCTAAGCTATAGAAAGAAGGGTTGTGCTTGTACCTCTCCAAGCTGCCAGGTGTGGACCTTTCCCCAGCAGTGAGAGTCCAGAGGCTTCCAGAGGGTGACACAGCTCTCACAGGCAGTCACCACACACAGCTCTCTGCAGCCAGCAGCTTCCCACCAGGCGGTGCTCACATCCACGGCACAGCAACTCGAAGAATCCTGTCCAAAACAAAACCAGGGCTGGTTTTCTTCTGACAGACACTGTTACCCACGCTGGAGCTTCAGTCCAGCCCACTGAACAGCTGTCTGAGGAGATCCCACCTTTAGCTTGGATACAAGCTGCAGGCTCTCTTCTGCCAGGCCAGGATGCGGCTCTGCAGCCAACTGTTCTGCTACCTCTTTTTTCTGCATGAACAAGTAAAGAGTGAGGATAACAACTTTACATTCAGCACCTGCAAGAACAAGGCACAAGTGGTAACTCAGGCTGCATGCCCTGCATAGCTGGAGAGCTGTGGCTGGAGCACCTCTTTCTGTACTCTCACGTCTGGAGGAAACGAGAAGGTCTAGACAAGTTATTTCCTGGTTTCACCTGAGAATTGCCTTTTAGCACCACTTTGCTTCTCTCAGCCTTCAGAGACAAATAATCCTCTCAGGAGCCATCCTGCAGCTCAGCCATTTAACCTCCTTTACCAGCTCCTAGCTGGAAACTTCCCTTAAGGTCCCAGCAGCACCAGGTGGGACCAGAAGCTCCTTGTTCATACACACAGTGCACAGATGCCTGCTGCACTGAAACCCACATCTCCAGCTCCATCACACAGGGCTCTACAGAATCTGCTCTTGGGGTCAAAACACTATGGGCGAGATGAAAGCCAAACATTCACCAAGTCAGCCAAATGACAGCCTGCAGGGCTGGCCTGTAGAGAAGTCAGGGGAGGCTCTGGGAAAGCGGATTCACCCTCAAACCCACTGGTTTGCTCCCCTTGGCAGAGGCCAGCTGTTACCTGCCCAGAAGCTCTGCAGGATCTCTGCTGTTCACCCTCTGACTGCTGATCTTTCTCCAAAGCCACAACCTCCCCAGGTTTATCATCATCAGGACCTCTTTCAGCTTCTGCAGGCATTGTTGCACCTCGTTCCTCCTCTTTTCCAGCAGATCCCACAGCACAGCAGTCCGAGGGCAGCAGGACGGTGGAGACTCTGCACTCCCCATCACCCACAACCTGGGCAGCTGCCCCTCTGGAGGAACAGGGGCTCACCTGCAAGGGGGGTGCAGAAGGGGCACTGGAGAAGAGCTCACCCTGCACTGCTGGTAGCACAGCTGGGGTTGCCCCCAGGACAGGGAAAATGGGTGAGGAGATCTGACTCTCAGGCTGGGTGGGAGCACCAGGCAAGACAGTCCCCATGGGAGTAAGCAGCAGTTCACAGGTGGAAAGCTCCTTCCTTGCAGCTGGGCTTTCTGCAGGAGGTAACCTGGGCAATCCACCTTTGACAGGTGAAATCAAATTACTTGTGAGAGTTTTTAGTCCTGCATTCATTTGTGCGTCTTGCCTGTCCTCTGAAGCCACACCATCCCCAACCACACCAGGAACAAAAACCTCCAACTCATTCACAGGGGAAGATTGTAATTTCTCCAGCTTTAGTTGTCCAAACTGCTCATCTGGCAAGTGGAAGTCTCTGATACCCAGCTTGGAGGCCAGCCACTGGGGGCTGTGGAAGGAGAAGGGAGAGCTGCAGCTACTGGAGTCCAGAGCAGGGAGGCCAAGGGAAGCAGGAGTCTCTGAACCTGCTGGCAAGCTTAGTCCTCTTTTGCTGTCATCTAGATGAGGAAATGACAAGAACACAAGAGAGACATCACAGCATAACATAACCAGGAGCAAGCTATTCCAGAGTCCCTCATCCAGTGCCATTTCATCTATTTGAAAAAACCAAACCAAGCTGTGTTCATCTTGGCACATGGCAGTGGCAGGTTTATTTTGAAGATGCCACCCCCCACAACTGCTCTCTATCAAGCCTTCAGCTAAAACGTCACTGCCTAAGCTGCCAGAACTGACCCAGTGCTTGGGCAGTTGGTCTGCTCTTGTTTTCTCCCCACACTTTCTCTTTCCACAATATTCACAGCCCCTCAGGCTGTGGTACTGCTCTTTGTAGCATCAAAACCCCTCCCCATTCACTGCTGGCCAGATTTAGCCAGAGACAAATTCACCCCCATGTGCTGGAAAATCAGCTCCAGCACACAGGGAGGTTCACCTGCAACAGCAAAGGCAGCTGAAGCAGCTCTCAGCCCTGCTCCTCACCCATGCACTGCTGTTCACTCCCTGCCACTGTGTCAGAGCAGAAGTTTCTGGAGCTGCTCAAGGCTCATGGACACCACAATGATCTTCATTAAAAAAAGAAAAAAATCTCTCCTCTCTAAAAAACTAACCCATGTCAGGTTGTGCTGGGTGAAAGCCTACGGCAAGGGGTGAAGAGCAGTGCCCACACCCTCTGGGATGTTTCTCTGCCTTGCTCCTGGGCTGTGGTTTTAGGAGTGGTGAGATGTGATGGTACCTTTGGAGGCTTGACAGGCTCTCTGCCTTGTGGAGGAACGCAGAACACGGCACGGAGGGACAGGAATTGGTAGTGGCTGCTCAGCCCCACAGGCTCCTTCCAGGTGCTCCATGGGCTGCTCAGCTGAATTGGCTTCCACATCTCTGCTGTGGCTGGGGAGAGTTTTGTTCCCCGGATTCAGAGAATCTGTGCTCTGAAGTGGATTTTGAAGCTGTTCTGACAGAGTCCTAGGGCATGTGCCAAGGTCTTGGCTTTCCCCGGGAGGATCAGCACCTGCTGGCTGTGCAGCACAGCTCCCTCCTGCCCCTCCAGCCCCAGGAGCTCCAGCAGCAGGTGGCTTTCTTTCATCTGAGGATGGTTTTTTGAGGTTAGCCTCACAGTTTTCCTTCTTGCTGTGACCCTCATTCGACAGCAGACTGCTGCCTCCTCCTGGTGCCACAAGCTCCAAGCTCTGTAGAAGCCCCTGTGACAGCTGCCACGCAGAGGGGCTGCAGGCAGACCTTCTGCTGCCCTTCTGCTTCCGCTGTGATCGCCTCCGGTCTCGCTTTGTGCTGCTGAGGCTACTTGGAGAAGCTGAGCCCAGGGAAGTGCTGCTGCCACTGGACACAGGGAGAGGTTTGTGAGGACTGCCTGAATTTGCTGGGCCGTTTTCTGCAGCAAGAAAAGGGAACGGCGTCTCCAGATCGCTTTCGACTCTTTCCTGGGAGGGGAGATCCGAGTTTGCCTCCTTCTGCCTGCCCTTCCTCCTCTGACCTTTCTTACTCCTGCCCAGCTGGCTGAGAATCACAGCATCCAGGTCCACCTTGCGCTGGCAGCTGGACATGCGCCGAGTTGTCCTGACGTAGTATTCCACTGGAAAAAGAAGCCCCTCGACCACCGTGCAGGAGCTCAGTGTGCTTTCAGCTGCCACCTTCTCTGGGCAGGAAAGCTCGGGCTCAGCTCCAGCCTCTTGATCCTCAGGCAGTTCTCCAGCACTGCCCACAGAAAGACCTGCAGGAAGGGGGTTTAAGCTCTCCGCACCCCTCTGGTGCCCTTGGTGGCTTTTGCTGTCATTGGTCACGCTGCTGTCTCCGTCAGCAGGCAGCACTTCATTTTCTGACATCAGATCCAAGAGCCTCTGCAGCTCTCCTTGATCCTCACACACGCTCTCACCATCCACTGGGTTCACTATGCTGCAGGATTCTTTTCCTCTGTCATCACTGGTGTCGAGTAAAACAGAGTCCCTGCTCTGTGAGCATGTCCCTGCAGGCTCACGGTGACCAGAGGTGGCCACAGCACTGGGGGATTGAGGCTGCCAGACATCCCTGCTGCCCCTAGATGCAGACAGGAACAGCTCAGGCGTTCCCGGGAGGACGCTGTCATCAATCACATCTTGAATAAACCCCAGGGATGCCTCAGAAGGTGTGGAGCTGCTTCCTGCTCTCTGCTTAAGCGCTGGTCTGGAAGCTCTGTCAGTGTTTTGCTCAGCCTTGGTGGGGCTGCTTTGTCTGAAGACAGGTGAGTGACGCTCCTCTGTCCTGGCCATTTGATTTCTCACCGTTCCACCAGCGCTGATCCCAGGCACCTCAGACACCACAGCCTTGGGACGTCTCCTCAGCTTCAGCAAGCTGCTGGAGCTTTGGGGTTTTTTCTCCTCAGGGGAAGGCCTCACAACTCCCCAGCAGGGGCTTTGCTGGCTGGGCTGTGAGCTGGCCTGTGGCTTAGCCTCAGCCTCCTCACTGGAGCAGTCAGGAACAGCTTTAAACCTGACAGCTGTGTGCTTCTCTGTGTCAAGATCAGAGCAGGCTTTAGTCTGTAACTGAGAGGTTTCATCTTTGTCAGCAGGAGATGCCTTATCTCTAGAACCTGTGGAAAAAATATCATGGTGCAAAGTACTCCCAGCAAAGTCCTGTCCGAGAAAAACATCAGACGGCAACACAAGGCAGGTTGTTAAGGAGGGAAAGAGTGGGACTGTAGAGTGGGGATCAGAGAGCACCGAGACCCGAGGAGGGCAGCAGCCGAGATGTTATTTGCCTTGACGAGCCCTGGGAGGGGTGGGGGCAGGTTTGGGGACAGTGGATGTGGCAGCAGCCGTAGAGGGGACGGCAAAGCAGGGAGCTGGGTGGTAGCAGAGCTCGGGGCCCTCTGCTGCTCGTCGGGGTGGGCCACGGTGGGTACAGGAACGAGCTAGTGGCTGTGTTGGCCCTCTCGCCGTGCCTCGCCGGGCCGCGCCGCTGGCCGCGCACATGGGGGCACGGAGCGGCCGGCAGGGCCCCCGGGGATCTCGCCGGCCCGCCCCGGAGCGGGCGGACACCTCTCGAGTCCTACCTGCGGGGCTCCGCTCCTTCCGCCGGCCTCCTTCCGCCGCCGCGCCCTGGCCATGGCTCCTGGCTCGCTCTGCTCGCCGTGCCCGCTGCGGACACAAGACCGGCGTGCGGCTAGGCTCGGCCTCCCGGTACCTCCTCCCGCTGCCGGCGGGGCCGAGCTCCCCTGTGCCAGCCCGCCCCGCTCACCCTTAGCCGGCTGACGGTCTCGCTGTACTCCCTCCGCAGCAGCGCCAGCTTCTCCCTCAGCTGCAAGACACAAGGCACCGAGCTGGCACCGCCGCGCCGAGCCC